>JACEEZ010014839.1:22500-75341 GCA_016584305.1 Chionoecetes opilio
TCCCCGCAAAGAGTTCTTGGTAAGAAAGTGCTTCCGCCGAAACATGCTTCCTTCTTTGTGACACCTGCACCAGATGGTATATACATATAATATATATCTCTATTATAATATATATATTATATATATATAATATATATATATTATATATATATATATATATATTATCTATATAATATTTATATCTTATATATATATATATATATATATATATATATTATATATATCTAATATCTATATATAATAATATATATAAGTATATATATATATATATAAATATGTATATATTAGATATATATCTTATATATATAATATTCTATATATATATCTATAATCTACAATATATATATATATAATATATATTATATATAATACATAGTATATATAGACCATCTGGTTGCAGGTGTGTCCACAGAAGAGCATGTTTCGGCGGAAGCAACTTTTCTTACCAGCACTCCTTGCGGGTGAATTGTCTTGAGCTATCATCAGTGTCAATCAGCAGCATCTTCTAGGGGGGTTTCTTTACGCTTCTCTGCACGCTGTAGTTTTTGTTTCTGTTGTAGAGGAGCCTAACATGAGGTCTGCCACTTGGGCCTTGTGCCCGCTTGTAGTGTTTCTTTCAATGTCCATTCCCATCACAAGCCTTGAAAGATTGATGATTGTGCAAACAGCCAATCTTGTCAAACCTACAAGAAGCTCAGCAATTGTCGTGTACCCTGCGTCCCTGTCGGTGGCAACGTGTAGACTCTGCTGGCAGTGAAGCACCTCTGACGTGGTCTTCCTGACAAAGAACCACTTGCTTTTTAGTCCCCCCGTTTTTCCTAGACCTGTGTTGATGTCCCGGCTGTGAGGGATCCAACACCTTGTAAACTTTTGGCATGTCACACACTGAAGCATAAAGAATATGGTCAAAAATTTGAAAGTGATTAAATTTAGCTGGAGTCTAATTAAATGAAACATCACAGTCTAACAAAAACCTTCATTCCTGAATCCAAGGCATAATTCACAAGCCATCATGTGGCTCCTTCTGGCTCCAAATAATATTAACAATGTATTTTTATTCTAAATTATCGTGTGACTATACCAATCTACTTGTACCCAAAACAAGTCACATATTCCCCTAGAGTAAAAAAACTAGAGAGAGAAAAAAAAAAGTAGAGCGAAAAACATAAAGAGTGCACAGAGCACCATTGCTTATGAGCAGATACAACATTCGAGAAGATATTTTTGGCACCATTTTGATAAAATGGCAGTCCCTCCCGCTCATGGAAAGAATCTGGCAAATGGCCCTAGAGCCAATAAAAAAATTCCCCCCCCCCCTTCCCAAGCACCTTTTTTAATTGTCTGCCAATTTTCATTGCTTGGTTTTCACCAAACCCACAATTCCTTCCAAATATTCACCTACTGCAGTCTTATAGGGGACGTACATGGGCATTCTGGTCCCTGATCGATTTTTCCCAAAACGCGAGCCGATCTTTTCAGTTTGCTCATTTCGTTCAGAAGGCCATATGGGGCCTTAAAACCAATGTGGTCTCCGTGAGACTATAACCCGTATACACACCGTTGTTATCAGGCTACCAAGCTCAGCGAGAAAGACAACCAGTTTCCGTACCAAAACTCAAAGAGCAATCTTGGAATGTATGAATAATCTGGATAGCGACACTGCACAAACCTTGTTGACTCCTTTCCAGTAGATTACGTGATTTATAAAGACAAGGGCAACTGACCAGTACTGGAGTGGTAGGTAAAGTGTGGAACACTATTTTGTCTTTTGTGGGGTGAGAAATAATTCCGCTACTAATGTGTTGTGCATGCGTTAACGCATGTCCGATGGCTGCAGCGACCACCCTAATTGACTGACACAGACTATATATATATATATATATATATATATATTATATATATATATATTATATAAGATATATTATATAGATAGATACAGAGCTGGCACTAAATACATTCGGCCGATTTTTTTCCAAACTGGACTTCTGTTCAACCTAGCACCTTACCGTGGCCTTAGACAGACATTTTCAGTGTTTTAAGGGGGTTTTTAGTCTCAGATTGGTCCTAAGACAAACCAAAAATAAACATTGGAATTGTTAGACCCCACGACCCTTTTCCCAATCCCACGGCCTAAAAGATTATTATATAAACCCCCCGAAAAATTGTTTCAGAACTGAATGTTGTCTAAGGCCATGGTTAGTCCTTAGGTTTAAGCCTAAGTCCATGTTTGAAAATCGGCCGATAGAATGTAATTGTAAATACTAAATACTAATACATGGGAGAAAGTATTTAACAAATACTAATACTAAATAAATGGGATAAATGTATTTAAATACTAATACTATACATTTTTACGAAATGTATTTAAATACTAAATATATCAATTGTATTTTTAATACATTTGCCCAATACATTTTTAAATACATACAAGTTTTTACATGTCCGAAAAGAAAAATTCCATAGCTTTCCCTTAATTTTGGGTTTCCTTATAATTCTTCTCAGGCCTAAATTTCCTTGAAACAGGACATTTTCTTGCCAGTGGAAACACTGGTTCACCTGTAATATCAAGTTGTCAGATAGTTGGGCGGGTTTATGGCCAAATTACTTGATAAAAGGTATTTTACATTTTTTTATTAATGTATTGAAAATACCACTGTATTTAAATCTCATAAAATTATTTTAAATACTGTATTTAAATACATGACAACCAATGTATTTTATGATACATTTCCTAAATCACAAATTGTATTTAAATACAATTTAATTTAAATACTGCGCCAGGTCTGTGTATAGAATTAGATCTATATATATATATATATCTATCATATATATAGATTATATAGATAGATATAATCTATATAATATATATATATTATATATTATATAAATATATATATAGATAATATATAATATGATATATATATATATAATCTATATACGTAAGATAATATCTATATATATGCCTATATATATATATATATATATATATATATATTATATAAATATATATCTTATTACTATATTTAAACATATATATATAATACATATATATTATATTATAGTAATATGATATATAGATATATATATATATATATATATATATAAATATAATGTAATTAATATATATATATATATATATATATATATATAACATATATATTATATACTACGCCATATATATTACATTCTCTATATATATATATTATCTCTATATTCGCTATAATACGATATATTTTAGACAAATATCATAATTTTTATTATATAATATATATAGCTATATATATTACATATCTAATTATATTATATTTACTATCTAATCTATCTATTATATCTCTATATAGATCTATATATAATATATTACATCTTCAATACTCTCTTCTCTATCTATCTCATATACTCTATCTATATATATATATTCTATACGCTATATATTCCCTATATACTCTCATATCGATATATATCATCTCTATAATATCTATCTAATCTTCCACTATCTACTCTATTCGCTCATTCTATTCCCTATATCTCTATCTATATCTATATTATATACTATACTATATCTATATCTTCCCTTATCTACTCTCCTCTACTAATCTAATACTATATCTCTCTATCTATCTAATATAATATCATCATCATTATTGGGTTGTTTCCATTTTTATTAGCTTATTGATATTATTACAATTTCTTATTAGTATTGCTATGTAAATCTTTCATTATTACAAGTGCTATCATTGGTTATATCATAAGCCATAAGAACAGAACGAAATAGGAGCTTTACAAGAGGCCGTTAGACCTAGTAGCACGGGTAGTTCCTGTTACTAAACACTACCTCTCCCCTTCATCCCATCCATGATTTTTATCCAGCTTCCCCTTAGCTCGCCTAATAACTCTGCACTAAATACCCGTCCTACTGAGTCCATTCCAATAATTTTACCACCCTATTGTGAACCGAGCTTTTTCCCTATTTTCTTTTTTTAAATCTACGCGTTTTCATTTTGGACTCCGTTACTTTTCTTGTTTCTTGAAATGACTGGAATACCATAAACGCAGATACATATGAAATAAATACCTACATAAAACACAGTAAATACTAAATGAAGCATGAACATTAAGCATGCTGAGTGTGTTGTTTGCCTTTCAGTGTTGAGCCAACACAGGAGTCCCCAAGAGAATATCTCTATCCTGTTTTTGTAACTAGCTTCCTGTATGCATTAAAGTCCCATGGTGCCACTACTGATACACTGATGTCGCCCTTAAGGGTGCGATCACAATATGAACACGGCAACCTAGAAATTATGCGGTCCGCGGCTCCTGTGGCTGCAGAGGGGAATCACCCCAGCCCCTCCTTGCCCGCCCACCAGGTAACGCTAACAGGCTTAAAACCTTTGAGACCCAGGGCCCGACATAAACAAAACATCTTAACCATTTCACGCCACTGTGGACGCGATCGCGTCAAAACGGGCCCGTCTACATCTTAGCTTTTGGGGGGGGGGGGGGGACGCGAACGCGTAAAAACATTTAAAAAATTCGCCAAAAATAAAGTATTAATCATAATCGCGTCAAAAGTTTACTGCGTAAAAGATCCAAGCTCCGCATATAAAATAAACTACTTGTCAACTCTCTCGTGTGAGTGGATTTGAATGATAAGGGCCCGTGGTCGCAGCTCACTCACGGCAGGCAGCCTGTCTCGCGGACTGCCCGTCCCCTTAAAACGTGGCCCGAGCCGGTAAGCATACTTTGTAGCCTAATCCGTCTTCCAACATGTTTTTTTCAGTTTCTCCATTTTCTCATGAACTACTGGCCATATGAAATTCTAATGGTAGCGTTGGTATCCTCATAAAATTCCGGCTTTTTATTGGCATATAAACCATAAAAAGTTTGACTTAGGAAAGTATCCGAGCTACGAAGTGGTGACGTAATTATTTCTTATTTCTCTACTCAATGTTTTTTTTTCTAAGTCCGTTAAACTCCGCTATTACTTTCATTTCTTGTTATTTTTTGTCTTTCATAAGGCAGAATAATCTCTTGCGAAAACCACGATTATAATATGCCAGGAAAAAAATAACTGTGGTTGAATTGATAACATAACCAAAACATTCGCCCGCAGAGTCAGGGCATTACGCGGGCCCCTTAGAAGCCCCACCAGACCTGATGTCCGCAGTGACGGAAAAACTTATTAAAAATTTTTCGTGCGTGAAAGGTTAAGTATAGGAGGACTTACACTTAGTTCCTGTGCGGAGTACCTTTACTGAGTCAAAACTGGTATATTACGTTATCCTTCCAAGTTATGCCAGCGCTCGCTAAGTAAAAGAATTTTTAAAAGGAAACTTAAGTAAATCATCAAAGTTATGAAAACAGGATAGTGCAAATGAGAGGACCGTTTTTAAATTATAATAATTGTCAGTGTTTTACCGTAGATATGGTTTGAAGTTCATATTTTAACCAACGTACTTGGAATGTAATATGAACTTTGTGATGAAGATAGGACCCAAAATATGATATCAGAGGGCAAATTATGATTTTTTGGGTTCGGATCCGGCAACTGCAGGGTGGCGCCACATTTTGTTTAGTACTTGGCAGTCCCATCCCGTGGCACGGATTATATATCTTTCTAATATCCTACGCCCGTGTACGCAGGACTGAAAAGTTTTAAAGGACCCCTTTAGTGGGGTCATTTCTTATCCTGCCAACGGCATCTCAAATGCTTAGCTTACCCTCACTCCCACTGGGGTGGCTATCATAGTTTGCCCTTTAAACAGTGGATATATATATTACCAACCAAAACATTTTCTATGCGACATACTGATGGATTTCCAATAGTAGATCAATAAACACGTGTGATTGTAGATACAGTTGTCCCTTTGGTACTTGTATCAAGGCATAAGGTAGGAATGTTATACAGGAATAAAAATGGGCCAATAAATTTGAACATGTAGCTTGCTTTTACGATAAATGCAATTTCTGGGCACACTACATGGTGGGTATAAATTTCCGATATTGAGCACTAAAAAAGCTAAAAAAATGTACTTAACATAGCTGAATTTTTCCAGCCAGAAACGGTTAGGTCAGTTAAAAATAAGAGTAACGAGATGGAGCGCGCCTCGTTTTCTATACATTTTGATGTGTTAAGAATGATGGTAACATTAAAAATCGTCCCCCGAAATGCCTCCATTTTGCATTATAATCCCCGCCCTCCCTAACAATCCTAGGACCCGTCGGGGATGCGTCGGGGAAGTGGAAGGAGTTTTTTTATCGGGGTAGTAGATTATGTGGATGACGTTAAATATTCCGGTAAAAACTCGTATGGGGTTGATATAAGGCTGAAAATGCATTAAAAATATATAATTATAGTACATTATAACCCCTAACTCTCTAACTAACCTAACCAAAACCTCATCTAGATATAGCCTTTTTATTTCCGACAGCGTATACAGTTTGAAAATATTCCTTATGGTGAGAACGAAAACGTTTTTAGATTTAAAAACCACCATCATATATTGTTTTAAACTGCACAATTAACCGTCACAAGTCCTTAATATTACACATTTGGTAACATTTTCGTGTTATTGGGCACCACTGGATTTTCTGGTAGAGTGCTTTGCTTACCTGAAATTTTTTTTGTGTGGTATTTGATTTAAATCGGGTAAAATTCTATAGTCCCTTTATCCCGCCCTTATTAGTGTTTTTTTTCCTCTCCCGAACTTCACAGATCCCTTCACATACCTCTAAACTAATTATGACGTGGGGGAGAGATACCCCCCAACCACCTAAACCACTCCCCCCTTGGAACTAAAAAAAAAAGTTAATCCGCTAACACCTAACCAAACCCCTCTTAGCGAGCCACACCCCCCTAAAAAGAAATACTAACCTAACCTCATAAAACTTAACCTACCCCTGGTAAAGTTTTTTCAATCCTTTCCCGCCTTTAGATCTCGCATGAGATTATTGGCCAGGGTAGGTTAGGTTCTAGTGAGGTTAGGTTAGTAACTATTTTGGTTAATTGGAGTACTTCCCACCAGGATTTGAGCATGAAGGTTAAAGTGCTCCTTTTCCCATGTATTTTTTATGTATTAAGAATGATAGTCACTTAAAAATCGTCGGATGAATACAATTACAAACTCGTCCATGTATGGTATTTAAGCAGCAGTATTTTACCATTGTAAAGATTTACGAGAGATTTTACACGAAATAAGTAAGGTCATTCCGTCACTATCAAGTTATATATTCTAATGCATTTTCAGCCTTATACACCCATAAGAGTTTTTTAAAGGCCGGCGGGCCTTTTTTTGGCTAGCTTTCATACGGGAGGGCTTATTGTGTTTCTGCGGAGACTATTGGAGGGCACCTGTGTTTGGGTGGGCCTTCGGCCCACCAAAACACAGACTCTCCCAGATAGCCCCTTCTAACTTTTTTCTGAAATCAGGATGTATACATGTATGTATTAACGCCAACCCATTCACATCATAGCCCCTCTAACTTTTCTTGAAAGCAAAGCCGCCCTCCGGGCCGGACTTTTTTGGCTAGCTCCTGCGGAGGGCTATTGGCGGGTCGGCCCACAACCTGTGGTTTTGTTGTGCCGAAGACTCCTCCAGATAGACCCATTACCCACCATCTCGTCCACCAAACACAGACTCTCAGATAGAATCCATTACCCACCCATCTCGGTCCACCAACACAGACTCTCCAGATAGCCCCTTCTAACTTTTCCTGAAATGTATGTATTCCCCCCACACCATTCACTCCCCCCATGTACCCATCCACCCCCCACCCATTCACTCACCCATTACCCATCACCACACCCCATTCACTCACCCATTCCCATCAACACACGCCCATTCACTCACCCATTCCATCACCGCCCACCTATTCCCTCACCCATCCCCATGCACCCCCACCCATTCACTCACCAATCACCCCACATACATTACCCATCAACCCACCCCTTCACTTACTATTACCCTCCCCCTACATCAAGGTTTTCCTCAATTCTCGCAACCCACTTTTTTTCTCACAGGTTCTCGCTAATAGGCTGCTAAAAAAAAAAAAAAAAGTGATCGATCTCCCTATGTGGGCTTAAAACCTTCCCCTGGTCAACCTGGATTCCAAAACTGTGACATATGATGGGATTTCCCGCCACAGGGGGCGGCACGCTATCGCCGGACAGACAGACAGACAGACAGACACACACCACAACACTTTCCTTAATATTATTAGAGATATGACACAGATAAAGACAACAATGACCAGTTCTCTAATGATGCCCCTGTCTAACCTTCCTGAAATCATGGATATAGAATGTAATTATTAAGCCACCACACGGTCCCCCCCCCCCTGTAAAATCGAAAAAAAAGTTGTCCCTGCGACTTAAGTGTTATCTACGGAGGGAGTTTCCGGATCCAAGTAATAAAATAATACCGAAATAATGCACACATCAGACAAATTATCAATAATCAAGGAACAGTTCGTAGCAGATGGTTTTACTAAAACTTTGTGAGGGCCGCGGCGTGACTGACGCTTCACAGTTGCCTAGTAGCTTTGTAGGCCAACCACCGAGTTTTTATCCGTACGTGCCAACCGGTGCAATTATTAAGTTTTTTTAAATTCTGTTCGTGAACCGATTTGTTCGAAAGGGACGACGTTCAAACCACGAGGTTTGACTGTATTAACCCTACCCAAACTTGTGTAAGGTCATAATATATTGGGCAACGTCCATGAGGATCCAAGCTCCCGCCCAGACACTTAATGGAGGCGGGAAAAGCCACGTTAATGTCTGACGTGCAAAACACGCAATGGCGAAACGTGTATGCCGTTACGCTGTAAGGGTTAAAGGTTCGCGGGAAGTGATTAATACTGGCACAGTATACTGAACAACAATAATACAGAAACGTAAGTTGTAATGGCAGTAGCGACCGCGCCAGTTTTCTCGTCCATTATACCCTAGCGAGACCATGGGGCACGAAAAAACACTATAAATTTTACCATTCCCCCAATTTTTTTTCCCCCTCGGGGAAAGTAACTCATTTTAAAGGGAAGGGACTGCACACAGAAATAAGTGAAGGGTTTGGGGGAGGCACTTTGTCGCAGTGGAATCATAGCAGAGGAAAAAGGGAAAAACAGGGGCCTAAAAAAAAAAGTACTTTTTCCAATTTATTTTTGGCCCTGGGCGATTTTTCAGAAAATTTTGGGGTTTTCCCAGCTTGCCTCTAGGGGGATCGGAGATCCATTGCCTGTTACGGAAAAACCTGATTGGTCTGCGATCCTGCCGCCCATCTTACTCCCTTTTGGCCGAGAAGTATCAAGTTTTTGGGTTTTTATACAAATAGGGTATTAACTATTTGGTACCCGTAAAACAAAAAATTCTTTTCTAAATTTTGGGAAATGCCAATTTCATTTTGAAAAATAAAATTTTTTTAAGACGATTTTAAATTTGTAAAAACTTTTTTGAAATTTGAGCAATTCTTACTATGCAAAATCGATTTTTATATTGCCCCCTTTTATCGAAAAATCGTTAAATGAGAAAACGCAGTGCCCGGTTGTCCTTGTGCAAACCCCGGGCCCAAACCCCAATGCCCCCTATAGGTTTCCAAATGACTAGCGTGGTAACTCTTTCTGATCATTTTGGTTTTCATCGGGCACCCCCCCAAAATTTTTAAAAACCAAGGGCCGCCCCCAAAGTTGGCCTGAACTTGTCCATCATGTTCCTTTTTTAAACCCGGAACGGGCATGGTCTCCCGGTGGGGGGCCCGACCCCGGGAAAAACCCCCCTCTGGCCTGCTGCCCCACCCCCGCTGCCCCAGCCTCGGCCCTCTCTTCACGACTCTTTCGGTGCCTGAGGGGGCCCTAGAAAAATCCGGAACCGTAGGGCTTAAACCGGGTTTCTCCGGGCTGACCCCCGGGAAACAGTAAACAGGTGAATGCCGGCTCGTGCCCCTTTCCCGGCTGCCACTGACAGGGGTCTGCAAGCTGGTGGTGACAATTCATTTGGGGGTTGATGCGAGGTTTTAACCCTGGTCCCCCCCCCTTTTTTACTCCTGGGCCCCCCCTCAGTTAAAAAAATTTTCCCCGGGTAGGGGCAAACCCTTTGCGGTGGGCCCTCACCCCTGACTCGCCATCAGCTTGGAGGAGGACGCATTCTGAGTGTGCGAACCATGCCCCTGTCCGCACGTAGAAGGTCACAGCTGTTTGGGCCTTTTTGGGCCCGCGAAACCCCCCATCATCTGAGCTGTGGAGGATGTGCTTGGGGCCCCTCCTCTATTTTGGGTTTAACCTTGATGGGCGTTTGTAGATTTTAAGTACGCCTGCAGGGAGTACTTGAAATAGGATTTCCGGGTGTTTTATTTTTTTGCCAGTCATCCAAAGCTTTTTTGGTCCATGTCCCCGAGGGGACTGGGGTGTGGGGGGAGCCATCTGGAGTGGGACAAACCCTTTCCACACTTGATCCCCCTGTCACTCGGACGGGGGAAAAGCCCCGCTTCACAGCCTGGCCAGCTGGTAGGAAAACCTGCTGGGCAGTGCTGGTTTCCAAAAATATACTCCGGTTTTCTCCTGAGAAACTTCACCCGCCTGGGACTCCTCGGAAATCTGCCTGTAAATGCACTCTTCACCCCTGGCAGCAACTGCAAAAACTGGACCCGTGAAGCCAGTGTCAGGTTTAGGGAGGGGGGCCCGGTTTGATTTCTGGGGATACAGGTGGCGCAGGGGCCAACTCGTTTGTGTTGGGCCCCGCATAAAAACTCCAAAAGCTTTTCGTCCCCCGTATCTTCTTTCCAAAAAGGGGGTGAGTACCACCCTTCCACCCCGTGTTGGGGCCCCATTTGGGCCCTTTTCAGTAAGATCAGTGGGGTTTGGTTGGGATTCCCTATTTTCACCAGCAGATCAAGAGAGCCTGAGCCACCCCTTTAACGCAGGCTTCTCCCGGTGGCACCGGGTCTTCTTTTTACAAAGTGGGCCAAAGGGACCCTTCCCAGATGACTCCCTTCACTGAACATTGCTTCCCTCCCTGATTTAAACCCTTGGGGGGGCAGTTTCCCATAGGGTGTCGGGAACCTGCCCTGGCTTTTTTCCCCCTTCCCCCATCGTAACCCAAACCAACTATTTTGGACCCTGGTCTTCCCCCTGGTCAAATTTCCCGGCCCATGCCCATGGCATCCTCCCGGGGCCCCCCTCACTTGTTAGGTTTGCAGACCAAAGGGAACGACATGTCTGGAGAGAGGGTTTCCGCACGGGTAAGGTCCTGGAGGAAACCCGAAAACCAAAAGGGAGCAAACAGCATGGGCCAAAAAATCGAACCGGGTGCTTGGATGGGGCTGGACTTTGACCCTACGTTTGGGTTTTTTTTAGGGGGCCGGACTTACGCTGGGTTTTTTTTTGACTTTTGGGTTTGGGGATAAGGGGCCCTTTTAAACCTTTAAACCCATTCCCCGCCCTGGAAAAAAACCCACGTTGGGTAAATAAAACGTGGGAAAAACCGTTGCCCGGGAAAAAAGGTTTTTTTCCCAAAATACAACGAAATTTTTTATGGAAGTTAGCTTTCCGGCATCTGGCGGACTTAAAGTAGGTCTTACCCGGGAATATCGAAGGCCCCACCTCCGATAAACGTTTTTTTGCGGTCTACAACCTTTTGTCTTTTGAAATTTATCGAATGTCGACTTAAGTGGCCCTTTTTTGTGAGTTTTAAAAAATGGTGTATTTAGGGGAGTTTTTTTGGATTAATTTAATAAAAATAAACGAAAGTGGGTCGGGCTGTGGGGTGTGTGTGTGTGGTATAGGTTCCGCCCCCCCGGCGCAAACACCCCCATATGGCCCATTTTTGGAATCAGGTTGACCAGGGGAAGGGCTAAGCCCACTTATGAGATGATCCAAAACTTTTTTTTTTTTTTTTTTTTAGCACCTATTAGCGAGAATTGTGGGAAAAAAAAATTTTGGGGTTCGAGAATTGGAGGGCCCCTTTAATGTAGGGGGAAGGTAATGGGGTGAATTTAATGGGTGGGGGGAGGGGGAATGGGTGTGGGGTGTGGGTGAGTGGGAATGGGTGGGGGTGATGGGTTGGGGGGGATGGGTGATGGGTGAGGGAAAAATTTGGGAGGGTTTATGGGGGAAACTATAATAATTAAAGCAAAATGTGTTCCCGTCTGTCTGTCTGTGGTGTGTTTTGTGTTGGGGTGTGTTGGGGTTTTCCCGGGATAGGTTTTTTGCCCCCGTGGGGCCCAAACAAAATCATATGGGCCAAATTTTTTTTAACCCGGTTTTAAACCCGGGGGGGTTTTAAAGGGGCCCCCAAAAGAAAGACCATTTTTTTTTTTTTTTTTTTTTTTTAAACAGGGCCCAAATTTGCGTAAATTTTGAAAAAAAAATTTGGGTTTCGAGAAAATTTAGGAAAACCCTTTATGTAGGGTGATGGGGAAAAGGGTTGGGGTGAATGGGGGGGGTTTTGGGGAATGGGTGGGGGGGGGGGGGTGGGGGGGGGTGAAAAGGGTGGGGGGGATGGGTTATGGGGGGGGAAAAAGGTGGGGGGTTGGGTAATGGTAAAAATAAACGAAAGTCTTCTTTCTGTCTGTGTGTGTGTGTGTGTGTGTGTGTGTGTCTTTGGGATTTTGGTTCCGCCCCCCCTGGGGGCAATCACCTCATATGGCACAAATTTTTTGGAAACGGTTGGCCCAGGGGGGGAAAGGGGTTTTTAAACCCAATTATGAGTGGTCCGAAACACTTTTTTTTTGGTTTTTTTTTGGCCAAACCTATTACGTAATTTTTGAAAAAAAAGTGGGTTGCGAAAAATTGAGGAAAACCCTTTATGTTAAAGGGGGAAATTTAAAAAGGGGAGTGAATGGGTGGGGGGTTGGGGAATGGGGGTGGGTGATGGGTGAATAAATTGGGGGGGGGGTGATGGGGTTTTGGGGAAGTGGGTGGGTGGGTGAGGGAATAGGTGGGGGGGTGTTGGGGAATGGGTGATGAATGGGGGGTGTGGTGTGGGTAATGGGTGATTTTGGGTGGGGGGGGATGGGTTAAAAGGGTGGTTAATGGGTTGGGGGGGAAAACATTTCATTTCTACATCCCTGATTTCGGAAAGTTAGGAAAGGGGGTATCTGGAGAGGCCATGTTTTTGGGGGGCCGGCCCCCCAAAAACCCGGTGGGGGCCGAAAAGTGGGTGGGCCCCTTTCGGGTGGGCCCTCCCCAGGGGCTTGCCAAAAAGTCCCCCCCGGGGGGCGGCTTTTGGGGGGCTATAAAAAATTTTAAAAAATCCATTTTTGCATAGCAAGAAATTTCTTTAAAAACCCAAAATGTTGAAGCGGAAAACCCCCCTTTAAATTCACTTTTACTAAGAAAACACCCTGCCCAAAATTTGAAATAAACTATATTTCACTTTTCATTGGACCTACCGGGGTACCCTAATAAATATTCATTCTCAGGGGTTCCCGTCCTAATCACCCACTCGCTTTCTATTATTTTTTTAAAGATCTTCTAAGTCTATCTCAAGGTCCTATCCCTCCTACGCTGATGATTCTACCCTGCCCTTTTTTAAAGGTCGTTTTTTATTAAAGTCCCAAATCAACAGGAACTAAATGATTCACGGAGATGCAACCCAGCGCCAAATTTTTGATCTTTCTAAATTTCTGAAATTGGGGGGGAAAGCAAACCCTTTTTTTGTTCAAGTGCCTCAAAAAACCCCAAATTTTTTCACCTTCTACTCGAAAAACCCTTTTTCCAGAAAAACCACCCCTCTTTTCAATGGGCCTCAACTGTCTCTTTCTTTTTTCAGTGAAAAATTTTAGGGGCCATCCTTTACTTAAAAAATCGAACCCGGGGAAAAATCAAAATCTCAAACTCTTGCTAAAACAAACTTTTAAAGTTAGTGTGGGTGGGGCGCTGCGTCCTTTTTTTCTCCCTCCCAATTGCTTGCTCTCTACAGGGGCCTATCCGCCCATGTATGGAGTATGTCTCACATGTTTTGGGGAGGATCCACTCATACAGCTCTCCTAAACAGGTTGAGTCAAAAGCTTTTCGTCTCATCAATCCTCTCCTCTGACTGACTGTCTTCAATCTTTAAATCACCGCCGCAATGTTGCTTCTCTTGCTCTCTTTTACCGTTATTTTTCATGCTCACTGCTCTTCTGAACTTGCTAACTGCATGCCTCACCCACTCCCGCGCGCCTCGCTGCACAAGACTTTCTACTCATTCTCATCCCTATTCTGTCCATCTTCCTAATGCAGAGTTTAATCATATCTTTACTCTTTCATCCCTTTCACTGTAAACTCTGGAACTCTCTTCCTGTTTCTATTTTTCCACTTTCCTATGACTTAAATCTTTCAAAAGAAGAGTAACAAGACACCTCCCGAACTAAATTGGCCTAACCTCTGTTTTTATTTTATTCTCTTACTGTCTTCTTTATAGGGACTGGCAACTAAGCGGCTTTGTGTTACCCATTTTTTGTTGTGGCCTTGGCCAGTTCCTTGTGATGTAAAAAAAAAAAAAAATATAATAATTCACTAACCTAACCTTGACATTTGTCACCTAACCCAACCTTACCTTACTAAGCATTGCAAGCTATTGATGGTATTTAATCTCTAAATGCAGAAACACGGTAAAAGATGATTACATGTAAATATTGGATCCTGTAATATCAAGATCAGTAATTTGAACTGTCGCCGAAAATAGGAAAATTGTCGGACGTGAAAAATTGGTTCAATTTGTACTTGCAACCAGTAATTGAGTATGAGGTCAAAATTACTCTTTTCCCATATAGTATGATGTGTTAAGACTGATGGTCACATTAAAAAACACTCTACGGAATAACATAAGCCCGGAAATATATATAAATAAAATAACTGATAAAGTCTACGGGAATTACTTACCTATTCCTCGAAAAATCTCAACATTTAAACCAGTTTAATACAGTACATGGACATTGGTTATTTAACCTAACACAACTGGGGCGAGCGGGCGCCCGGACCCCCCCGCTAGTTCACTAACCTAACCTGGGCGTTGGTCGAGAAGTCTAACCTAAAGCAGAGAAAAAGGCGAGTTAACTGCAATATGATGCATTTTCTACGACTTTGAGTACGATCATCATTCTTAACGCATCAAAATACATAGGAAAAGAGTACTTTCAACCTCTTACTTTATTGGTTGCAAGTACCAATTTACCAAAAATTGGAAAACTCGCCTACGGTGGGAACAGTTCCAGTTATCGTGTTCACAATGTCTGTTTCTCCTTACGAACCTAACTCACTTCATTCACCTTATTTAAAGCCGTCATCACCCATAAAGAGTCACTTGCATACAATTTCATTGTCGCCTGAGAGCCTTCCAAAACACACAATAACATGGAGCTCTAATTTCGTGTCTTTGTGATATTCACGCCAGTATTTCCTAAGTGTACTTCATCTATGACACCTAACTCACTTCATTAAACTTATTTAAGCATCTCATCTTCCATAACAAGTCACATATGGAACAATTAAAATATCGAACAGGACCTCCAAGCCACAGATTAATAGCGTACCGATATTTCATGTTTCACTAATGTTTACCCGGGTATCTACATATGTGCTTCTCCTGCCACACCTAACACACTTCCTTCTATTTGTTTAATGTCGTAATCTTACACGGTACATGCATTTCGAGGGAGATAATGTCCGTAGTGGGAGACTTGTAAAGATGCGGAGGAAGACGCCATTTTATTCAAGGTGCACTTGAATATCGAAAACACCTCTGGAGCAATGTTGAATATGGACCATGTCAAGTCCGAAAACATGCTCCAAAGCTCGCGCGAGGACAGAATCATATCAAGATGGACCAAGTTTTTTCAAAATTCTTGATGTAAATACCTCGCGAGTAGCCCTCTTTAACATATTCAGCAACTTGTTTTTTTATTCTTGGCCAGAAATAATTATCAAAAAATTTAGCATAAGTTTTCTCTATTCAAAGGTGACCGGCTTTTCCATCATGAGCGACAGTGATTACATCTAGCCGTGTTGATGATGGAAGAACCACTTGGTGTTTATGTGCCCAGGTGTCATTGTTGTCTGTAAGGCTAGGTAAGTAAGTAAGTGCCTCATGAGCACTTTATCATGGTAGTAATAACAACGTGTTTTACTGATATATCTATTATATACATGATGACAATGATGATGATGGTGGTGGTGATAGTGGTGATTGTGGGGGTGATTGGAAGATGATAATGTAAGGAGGAGGAGGAGGGTAATGTACTACCGAATGTCTGATAATAGATTGGATATAATTGTTTTGCTTTAATCAAATTATCCTTAGAAATTAATTTACTATAGGCATTTTCTGCATACGTGAGATCATTGGTGGGTGGGAAAGGCCGACAGAGTCCCAGTAACAGAACAAATGGGGAATGAATCACTGTTCTCGGTTTTGTCCGAGTGAGCTGGTTATATTGCTGTTTCAACTACCCAGTAAGTGATGGAATAACTTGCAATCCCGCTATGTAATTTCCCAACAATAATTGTACACTATGAACTGGACCGGCTCTTTTATTTACTGCTAGCTCTTCCTGACCAGTGAATACGGGAGAATCTAGTAATAATTTGGCAAGTGGGTATGAGGTTCTTGTTGGCAAGTCAGATAACAATACTTTATTTGCAGTGAACTGGACATTATCTGACATTTATCTGGACATTAGGAATTGCTTCAACATTGAGTATTGACTGAGCTGCTCTTGTATCTCTCAGTATTTTAACAGGGTATAATGTAGACTCGCTTGTGAATCCTAGTGTTCCTTGTGTCATGGAAGGCTTGAACAAATATGTGTGGATGTTTGTGATGTTGGCTGTTGCAGTGGGCTTGCCTTGATATGAAACAGTCTTACTTTTAGCAACTTTACGATTGTCTCGTTTGCAGTTTTGATTAGAATAGCCAGGAGTCTTACAATAAGTACAAACTAATTCTTAGGGCAAGTAGTGTGGAGGCTTATGGCAATGATCGTTACCTGCTGGCCCAAAGCACCAAATTTGGCACACATATACTTTGGGCCAAAGCAAAACTTTTTGGAGGGGGTACCCAATTTTAAAGGTCAAGGTCAGGTCAAGGTTAAAGGTCAAACTTCGCTAATTGCCGTCTTTAGCCATTTCCAAAATAATGTTCAACATAAAAACGTGCTGTCATTGCCTAAATTACCGTTAATGGACCTGAGGAGTCATATCAAAGGTCAAGGTCAAGGTCGGGTCAAGGTTAAAGGTCAAACTTCGATAATTGCTGTCTTTAGCCATTTCCAAAATAATTTTCAACATAAAAACGTGCTGTCATTGCCTAAATTACCGTTAATGGACTTGAGGGAGTCATTTCTAGCATTAAAGAGTTTGTCTACATGGACTACCTCTATAAAGCACTACATGCATAACTGCACTCACCTAGATGAGGAAGGCACGTCATGCTTCACAGTTACCACGGCATTGACATAGTGCTGTACACGCCAGACCAGCATTTTCGTATTTACAGCTCCTAGCACACATGGGAACCGCCTTGCATCCACACTTTATGAGTTCTCTACAAGCTACAGCAGCAGCTGGAAGCGTGGTCAAGATGGGATGCCACCCAGTGTCTGAATTGGACCAACCGAAACCATCTGGGCTAGGGGCAGCAATGACTGGTTCCAGACTCTCTGTCCAGATACAAAAAACTCAATATTAAAATAGCTCAATATTGAAATACTCAATATTTAAAAAATACAATATTAAAAAACACTCAATATTAAAAAAACTCAATATTATGAAAATGGCCTGGTACACACATCGGTTGACATTGTTGGAGCAGTGCATTCTGTGTTGGTGGTAGCCTTTCCATCAGTTTCACCCTGTTAGGAAAGAGCTCTTGCCGAAGGTTGTTAACCTTGCTATGTTGAGGTATGAGCCTCTCTTAAAAGGCTCCTATATTTACACACTTGAGATATTTCATTAATGAATCTAATATAAATAAATATTTGATCAAATTCGTTCTGTTAGATTATAAGTAATTAGTTGCATGAATTGAATATGCCAACATGTGTACCCATACAAACATGTACATGCATTTACATCTACAGAATCAAATATTCATACCTAATAACAAATATACATATATACAGGAACTACCACGTGTAGGCCTCGCGGCCTCTTGTAGCTTCCTTATTTTCTTATGTTCTTATGTTCTTATGTTGAGTCGTGCTGTCGTATATGGCACAGGTGAACTGCTCAATTACACTGAATACCGGAGATGATGTTGTCTTGAGGAACGAATGCTGAGGATGATGCTGCGGTAAACCCTTCTGTCACAGTGGGAGTGATTTCCAGGTCATCGAGGCTGATTTCTTCCCTTTACCATTAAACTGGGATGTCACATCACATCCAGTGATGGATGTGATGGATGTATGGAAGAAGGGCAGCGCTTTACATTTGTCTTCACCAAGTTCCAGGCAGACATAATGTTAATGTTGGTAGTACCGAGAGTGTCTCCCTGCACCAAATCCAAACCACAGATCCAAGTCAGGATACCGATTGACAAGACAGTAGAAAACTCCTACAAGGATCACAACCACGTCCGTATCAACAGTTTTGACAAGAATGGATGTTACACCTTTCCTCAGGGTATCGTACACATGCAGAGAAATCCTGCTGTCTGCCTCCTCATGGTCACTCATGTCCATAGTCATAGACCACTATATACCTGGACTGCGCACGGAATATCGGCCTGTCGCGCAAGGGCCCGAAGTCGGAGGGCCGCTTGGATTCATATACATATATACGGATCATATGGACTGGTTTATCAGTATATATGATATACTGTAATCTTCGTAAATGTTTGTTCTATAATATTATCAATAAAAAACACTAAAACACGCTAAAGAAATGCCATTACGAGACTATGAAGACATATATGCATGAACTTAATATTCACTTCAACTCTTCGCCATTTAAACTTTGCGAGTCAACTTTTATCATGAAGGGTAAACAATATAAGCGCAATTTTATTAGCTTGCCATTGCTATATTTCGTTATCTGATAAATGAATTAGAACCATGCATAAATTAGCGTTCACTAAATAAATAAAATCATCAATCGGGTAATTTTCCCGATTGATGAGGTTATTTATTTAGGCAACGCTAATTTATACATGGTACTAATTCATTTATCAGAAAACGAAATATAAGTAAATAAATACATCATCAATCGGGAAAATTACCCGATTGATGATTTTATTTATTTATTTAACGCTAATTTATGCATGGTTCTAATTCATTTATCAGATAACGAAATACATCAATGGAAAGCTAATAAATTCTCGCTTCTATTGATACCCTTCATGATAAAAGTTGACTCGCAAAGTTTTAAATGGCGAAGAGTTAAGTGAATATTAAGTTCATGCATATTTCTTCATAGTCTCGTAATGGCATTTCTTTAGCGTGTTTTACTGTTTTTTATTTGATATATTATAGAACAAACATTTACGAAGATTACAGTATACCATATATACTGATAAACCAGTCCATATGATAGTCCATAGACCACTATATCTCTTTGTCGGGCGCCCCGCGGGCCCCTATGCAGCCCCGCAATTCAAAACATTGTCGCGTGAACAGTCCAGGTATACAGTGGTCTATGTCATAGTACATCCAGGTTGATTGGACAGAACCCTCTCTCCGGATGTAATATATACCCATTTTTCAGGTGGGTAGACATGGTTTACTACTTCTTCTGAGAGCAGAGCAAAAATTTCCTCTTTGTTTGGGTCGTCCTGCAAGAATCCAACAAAGGACGCGGGAAGGTTGGCATTGCGAGACACCTTCCTCCGTACCCCTTCCCTCGTTTCTTACGGGTTGTTGACTTCAAGCTGTCTGGATGGTATCTGTCCCATACATTGTCAATTCGAGTGCTGCTTTGCAGTTGTCTCTCTGTCCAAGGAATGAAGATTGTGTCACTGTATTTGCCAAACGTACACTTGTTTCCATGTGGCAGGATATGCACCATGGCAGCCCCATCGAAAATCTTCGCATCAAAGTGTGATGGTGGTTCTGGCTGGATGCTTGGGTCGATGCAAGCCAACAATTCTGATTTGTATCCTGGTAGACGAAGTCTCCCATGCAGTGACAATGCTGGTGGCCAAGTGTGATTTTCATGTGAAAAAAAATCCTCCAGGTTTGTGTCACGGACCTGAGCAGCAATGAAGAGTTGGCTGAATAGGTTACAGTCACTCTTCATTTCCTGGACCTGGGTTGCCTTTCTACTGGGAGTACTGGCGTGTGGTCGCTTGAAAAGTGGAAGTTTGTTTCTTTTAATTGTGCTGTGGAATGATTTCTCTCGTCTCACCAGCACATCACTGACATACCTTGAGTACTGCTCTTTGCCCAGTTGCTCCATTCTGTAGAGTGCTTCCACAACCTGCTCATCCATACAGTCATGGGTGTCAAGAACAACGAGTTCCTTTGCTGTGTTCAAGAACTGGTTGCCCATTGATTCAATAGCATCACACATATTGTTGACTTGTTTGTGGAATGTTTCCTGAGTGGCATGTCCTTGCTCGTGACTCTGGAAAGAAGGCTCTTCAGACAGGTTGCTCATCTCCTCAAACTCATCGAGAAACCTTGCCTGCTCAGGACCTGCACTCATCCATCGTTTCAAGGCAGCCGGGTTCGCGGTCAGGCCAACTGCACCACCGGAACCTTTCACTTTTTCATTGTTCTGCTCGTGTGCTTGGTCTAGCAGCATCAGCATCAGCAATGCTGTTAGAAACTACACTACATAAAGCATGGTAAAAATAAACTGCCACCTGAAATGACAGTACTACCCCATTTTGACCTTTGACCTTGACCTTACCATGACCTTGACCTTTAAACTCGGGTACCCCCTCCAAAAATGTTTGTATTGACCTATGCATGTACCAAATTTGGTGCTTTGGGCCAGCGTGTAACGATTTGGTTATTTTTTGGCCATAAGCCACCCCACGAAAGTACCTATTACCATTGACTGTCATCGCTTTATATGGCCTCTACAAATTTGAACCATTAGATGACGACTTTACAGGACTCACGGTCTCTAGATTTATATTTAGATTTTAGATTTGTACATTTATTTAGCCAAACTGTTTTACATATAGCATGTACATAACATCTTTATTATTAATAATTGGCTGAGCCTGTTACAATTTAAACTCTCTTAAGGCTCCTATATTTACACACTTGAAGTACTTCATTATAAATTTCTAAATAAATAATTTTTGATCAACCCGTTAAGTAGATTATAAGTATTAGTTGCATGAATTGAATATGCCAACATTGTACCATACAACATGTAATCATTTACATTACAGAATCAAAATATTCATCCCTAATAACAAATATACATACTACGTGCATACTACCTATATACCTTTCTAGATGCATTTGTAGATAGAAAACGCTTACATGCATCCGTACATACATACGGACTTTAGTTTATGTATGTTATATATTTTATATTTTATTTTATATATATATATATATATATATATATATATATACTATAATAATAAAATATATATATATATATATAAAATTTAAATACATACACACACACACAGGTTATATAATATATATTATATTTATATATATATATAATTATATATATATATAATATAATATAAAAAATAACATATAAAGCGAATAAAACGTACATATATAAATACTATACATACTTAGAGTAAAATACACGTTTTACACATACTGCACTAACTACGATAAAATACGCACACATAAATCCCATAAGGCAAATACACACATTTTTTTTTTGTGCGTATAATCATTTTAGGGAGTGGCGGGTCAACCCATGCCCCCTTAAGGTGAAATACTCCAGGGGAGGTAATTACGGGGGTTTAGGGGGTGCGCAGACTTGTCATTAAAATCTCCCGTGTCCTCTCTTTCCATATCCTTAGTGTCTTAGATACACAAAATAGCTGCAGCCTGCACTCTAAAGACAACTCCTCTTACTGTCTATATTCTCATTTTCAATCCAAAGCTGGCTGTTGCGTTATGTGCGCAATGACATCACTTGCTCTCATGCCCGGGGGTTTTTTTAATCTGCCGAATTTTCTACCATCTGACTTCGACTTCAATGCACTTCTCTTACAAAATTTATATGTGCTGTATACTCTCACCTAACTCCTCCGACTATATAAAATTATTCGACTATTTAACATCAAAGTGGAGCACATCTTATCTCATTTTCCTTTATCAGAAATTTCCTTTTCCTGGGGAGGTCAATGTTCACCACCACCCATTGGCTATCAATTCTTTCACTGATCAACCTGGTGATAAACCTACAGTTTTTTCTATCCTCCAAGACCTAGAGCAGCTAGTGCAGCACCCTACCCCCGTGTTCCTGACCGCCTTGGTGACCCCGCCCAACAATTTTGATCTTTTCCTAACTACTAACCCTTCTGCTTACTCTGTGAAACTATTCCTTTCCCATTGGGTTCCTCCGATCACAATCTTATTTATGAACCTGCCCTATCGCTCCGGTTGCCGGCCCTTGGGACCCACCTAAGCGGAGTGCTTCGGGAATATCAACTCAGCAAAGTGGGAAGACTAAGGTAGTACTACTCTGATTTTCCATGGAATGATTACTGTTTCCCATGTCTGAGACCATCTCTTTGTGCAGAGCGCATAACTGAGGTCATAGTCTCTGGCATGAAGGCGTACTTCCCACACACTTTCTCTAATCCTAAAGCCCGTCACCTTGGTTTAACTCTGCTTGTTCTCTTTGCTGTCCAAGATACAAGGCGGCTCACACACGGTACCGAAATCATCCATCTCCTGAAACTCATGCCCTTTATATGTCTGCCCGTAATCATGCCAAATATTTACTTCAACCTACCAAAAACTCCTTCATTCATAGAAAATGGCAAATCTTTCTAAATCGAATTCCTCTCGTGACTTCTGGCATCTAGCTAATAACATCTCTAAAAAAAATTTGTTCTGCTCTTTCCCTCATATGCCTCAACCAGATGGCTCCACACTGTCTCATCTACTTCTAAAGCTGAACTCTTTGCTCAAACATTTGCTAAAAAATTTTGTTTTTGGGTTGATGGGGGCTTGTTCCTCCTTCTCCTCCACCCTCTGACTATATTATTTTCTGTTATTAAGAAACCATCGTAAAAGTGTTTATTTTGCCATTTTTGGCCTATAATTCTAAAAGGGTTACGGGCCTGACGGAGTCCCTCCCATTGTTCTCAAGAATGTGCTTCTGTGCTTGCACCCTGCCTGGTCGAACTTTTCCCGTCTTTGTCTATCTACTTCCACCTTTCCTTCTTGCTGAAGTATGTTCACATCCAAAACCCGTTCCTAAGAAGGGTGACCGCCTAATCCTTCAAATTACCGTCCTATAGCTTTGATTTCCTGCCTTTGTGAAGCTTTTGAATCTACACTTAATAAGAAGATTCTTAAGCATCTATCTGCTCACAATCTTCTATCTGATCGTCAGTAAAGATTTCCGTAAAGGGCAAACCCACTGGCGCTCTTCAAACTTTCCTAAATGAATCTTGGTCATCTTCCTTTAGGGCTTTCGGTGAAACGTTTGCTGTTGCCCTTGACAAAATCAAAAATCTTTTGATAGAGTCTGGTACAAATCTTTAATATCCAGACTACCCTCATTCGGGTTTTATCATTCCCGTTTTTACCTTCATCTTAAGCTTTCTTTCAAAGCGGTATATTGCACTTACTGTAGACGGACATTGTTTCTTCTCCTAAAATATCAATAGTGGTGCTCCTCAGGGTGCTGTCTTTTCACCCCTTTCTCTCTATTATTCAAATTTAAAGATCTTCAAAGTTTAACTCAAGCCCCTATCCTACCTGATGATTCTACCCTGCATTTTTCAACGTCTTTTATTACACGTCCAACTCAACAGGTACTAAGTGATTCACGAGAGATGTCACCGAGCGCCTAACTTCTGATCTTTATATAATTTCTGACTGGGCAAAGCAAACCTTTTTTTGTTCAATAACCTCAAAAACCCAATTTCTTACCTATCTACTCGACAAAACCTAACAGATAACTATCCCCCCTTCTTTAACTACACTCAACTATCGCCTTCTGCTACAATGAACATTCTTGGAAATATCCTTTACTGAAAATATAAACTGGAAAACTCACATTTCATCTCTTGCTAAAGTATCTACTGCAAGTTAGGTGTACTGTGGCGTCTGCGTCCTTTTTTTTATCACTCCCAGCTGCTTGCTCTCTACAGGGGCCTTATCCGCCCATGTATGGAGTATGTCTCACATGTTTGGGAGGATCCACTCATACATCTCTCCTAAACAGAGTTGAGTCAAAGCTTTCGTCTCATCCAACTCCCCTCCTATGACTGACTGTCTTCAATCTTTAAATCACAGCCGCAATGTTGCTTCTCTTGTTATCTGCTACCATTATTTTCATGCTCACTGCTTTCAAAAACCTTGCTAAATGCAGCCTCCCCCCTCCCGTGGCTTCGCTGCAAAAGCTTTTACTCATTCTCATCCAAAATTATGTCCATTTTCCCTAATGAAAGAGTTAATCAGTATCTTTACTCTTTCATCCTTTTCACTGGTAAACTCTGGAACTCTTTTCCCTGTTTCTATTTTTCCACCTTCCTACGACTTAAATCTTTTAAAGTGAAGAGTGACAAGACACCTCCGAACTAAATTGGCCCACCCCCTTTTTTATTCTCTTAAGCTTGGTTCACATGGGCAAATTGTCGGCAAACATAGGCTGAGATGCTCCCCGGGGAGTCATCTATGTTTGCAGAAAAAAAAAACTACCCCGGGCTCGATCGGTATTTAGCTGCTGAGTTGCCGAGAATTTCGCGCGCCAAATTCAAACAAACGCAGAATCCAGCAAAAACCCTTTTCCCCACTCCCCCCAATTATTGGTTATACTTTCGGTATTGGGCACCATAAACTAACAAATTTAACTTACACACGTGTAGATTTTTTCATCCTTACTTGAATCCCAATTCCCAGGGCAATGGCGATACATTAATACCGAACATTTTCTGTTTAGCTACAGCCAGAAATGGTTGTTAGGTTAAATCAGATTGTGTTAGGTCAGACGTGGGGTTTGATTAGTAGATGATTTTAAAGGGAAAAAAATGACAATTCATGGTTGAATGTACACTAAAACACTGCTGATTGCGGGGATGCGAGAAAAAACAACAAACCAGCATTTGTTACCGGAATGAATTGCGTGTGTGAACGTATTTAAGCACTCGGCCGCAAAAGGGCCCGACTTCCTGGCGCTACAAAGTGCTGACATTGCCCAGTGTGAACCAGGCTTTACTGTTTCTTTATTGGGACTGGCAACTAAGCGGGCTTTGTGTTACCTCTTTTTGTTGTGTTCTTGGCCAGTCCTTTTTGATGTGAAAAAATAAAAAATAAAATATAGAAAAAATACACATACGCATGCGAGCAATACGCACCCCTACATATATAAATACGAGTAAATCGTATTTGCACACACATACACATACGAGCAAATACGCACACATACACATACACGTACGAAAAATACGCATACAAACACATACGAGCAAATACGCACACATACACATACGCATTCGAGCATACGCACAAATACATATACAATACAAGTAAATCATACACACAAAATACACATACGAACAAATACGCACACATATACATGCACATACAGGGAAATACGCACACATACATACACATTATACGAGTAAATACACATATATACACATAAAATGAAAATAGTTATACACATATATACAAACATTATTTATGATTACTGTTGCTGGTATTGCAATACGAGGAACTGTTTGAGACAATGTTTAAAACTAGTCAAGGTTGGTTTTTGTGTTTAAGTCCAATGGTAATTCATTCCATATTTTTTCGCCGTGATACACGATACATGTTTTTAAATTTGGGTTTTGGGAAATACCGTTGGGACCTGTAAAACATCAACACCTTATATGTATATGATATGTATATATATGTATATATATGTATATATAAATATATATATAAAATATTAATAATATATATAAAATATATATATATATATAATGATATATATGTATATATATAAATGTATATAATATATATATGTTTATATTATTTTATATATATATATGTATATATATATATATATATTATATATTATATGTTAAATATATATAATATATATATATATATAATATATATATATATATATATATATATATATAGTATATATAATATATTATATTATATAAAATTTTATATATATATATAATAAATATATATATATATATTTATTGTTAATATATATAAGTATATAAAATATATATATATAATATATTATNATAGTATGATGCTAAGACTTTGATTGGTCACATTTAAAACTTCACCGAATTAATAATCCCGGAAATATATATCAAGATAAAATAACCTTTTGATAAGTCTACGGGAATTACTTACTATTCCTCGAAAAATCTCAACATTTAAACCAGTTTAATACAGTACATGGACATTGGTTATTTAACCTAACACAACTGGGGCGAGCGGGCGCCCGGACCCCCCCGCTAGTTCACTAACCTAACCTGGGCGTTGGTCGAGAAGTCTAACCTAAAGCAGAGAAAAAGGCGAGTTAACTGCAATATGATGCATTTTCTACGACTTTGAGTACGATCATCATTCTTAACTGCATCAAATACATAGGAAAGAGTACTTTCAACCTCTTACTTTATTGGTTGCAAGTACCAATTTACCAAAATTGGAAAACTCGCCTACGGTGGGAACAGTTCCAGTTATCGTGTTCACAATGTCTGTTTCTCCTTACGAACCTAACTCACTTCATTCACCTTATTTAAAGCCGTCATCACCCATAAGAGTCACTTGCATACAATTTCATTGTCGCCTGAGAGCCTTCCAAAACACACAATAACATGGAGCTCTAATTTCGTGTCTTTGGATATTCACGCCAGTATTTCTAAGTGTACTTCATCTATGACACTAACTCACTTCATTAAACTTATTTAAGCATCTCATCTTCCATAACAAGTCACATATGGAACAATTAAAATATCGAACAGGACCTCCAAGCCACAGATTAATAGCGTACCGATATTTCATGTTTCACTAATGTTTACCCGGGTATCTACCATATGTGCTTCTCCTGCCACACCTAACACACTTCCTTCTATTTGTTTAATGTCGTAATCTTACACGGTACATGCATTTCGAGGGAGATAATGTCCGTAGTGGAGACTTGTAAGATGCGGAGGAAGACGCCATTTTATTCAAGGTGCACTTGAATATCGAAAACACCTCTGGAGCAATGTTGAATATGGACCATGTCAAGTCCGAAAACATGCTCCAAAGCTCGCGCGAGGACAGAATCATATCAAGATGGACCAAGTTTTTTCAAATTCTTGATGTAAATACCTCGCGAGTAGCCCTCTTTAACATATTCAGCAACTTGTTTTTTTTATTCTTGGCCGAAATAATTATCAAAAAATTTAGCATAAGTTTTCTCTATTCAAAGGTGACCGGCTTTTCATCATGAGGACAGTGATTACATCTAGCCGTGTTGATGATGGAAGAACCACTTGGTGTTTATGTGCCCAGGTGTCATTGTTGTCTGTAAGGCTAGGTAAGTAAGTAAGTGCCTCATGAGCACTTTATCATGGTAGTAATAACAACGTGTTTTACTGATATATCTATTATATACATGATGACATGATGATGATGGTGGTGGTGATAGTGTGATTGTGGGGGTGATTGGAAGATATAATGTAAGGAGGAGGAGGAGGGTAATGTACTACCGAATGTCTGATAATAGATTGGATATAATTGTTTTGCTTTAATCAAATTATCCTTAGAAATTAATTTACTATAGGCATTTTCTGCATACGTGAGATCATTGGTGGGTGGGAAAGGCCGACAGAGTCCCAGTAACAGAACAAATGGGGAATGAATCACTGTTCTCGGTTTTGTCCGAGTGAGCTGGTTATATTGCTGTTTTCAACTACCCAGTAAGTGATGAATAACTTGCAATCCCGCTATGTAATTTCCCAACAATAATTGTACACTATGAACTGGACCGGCTCTTTTATTTACTGCTAGCTCTTCCTGACCAGTGAATACGGGAGAATCTAGTAATAATTTTGGCAAGTGGGTATGAGGTTCTTGTTGGCAAGTCAGATAACAATACTTTATTTGCAGTGAACTGGACATTATCTGACATTTTATCTGGACATTAGGAATTGCTTCAACATTGAGTATTGACTGAGCTGCTCTTGTATCTCTCAGTATTTTAACAGGGTTATAATGTAGACTCGCTTGTGAATCCTAGTGTTCCTTGTGTCATGGAAGGCTTGAACAAATATGTGTGGATGTTTGTGATGTTGGCTGTTGCAGTGGGCTTGCCTTGATATGAAACAGTCTTACTTTTAGCAACTTTACGATTGCTCTCGTTTGCAGTTTTGATTAGAATAGCCAGGAGTCTTACAATAAGTACAAACTAATTCTTAGGGCAAGTAGTGTGGGAGGCTTATGGCAATGATCGTTACCTGCTGGCCCAAAGCACCAAATTTGGCACACATATACTTTGGGCCAAAGCAAAACTTTTTGGGAGGGGGGTACCCAATTTTAAAGGTCAAGGTCAGTCAAGGTTTAAAGGTCAAACTTCGCTAATTGCCGTCTTTAGCCATTTCCAAAATAATGTTCAACATAAAACACGTGCTGTCATTGCCTAAATTACCGTTAATGGACCTGAGGGAGTCATATCAAAGGTCAAGGTCAAGGTCGGGTCAAGGTTAAAGGTCAACTTCGATAATTGCTGTCTTTAGCCATTTCCAAAATAATTTTCAACATAAAAACGTGCTGTCATTGCCTAAATTACCGTTAATGGACTTGAGGGAGTCATTTCTAGCATTAAAGAGTTGTCTACATGGACTACCTCTATAAAGCACTACATGCATAACTGCACTCACCTAGATGAGGAAGGCACGTCATGCTTCACATTACCACGCATTGACATAGTGCTGTACACGCCAGACCAGCATTTTCGTATTTACAGCTCCTAGCACACATGGGAACCGCCTTGCATCCACACTTTATGAGTTCTCTACAAGCTACAGCAGCAGCTGGAAGCGTGGTCAAGATGGATGCCACCCAGTGTCTGAATTGGACAACCGAAACCATCTGGGCTAGGGCAGCAATGACTGGTTCCAGACTCCTCTGTCCAGATACAAAAAACTCAATATTAAAATAGCTCATATTGAAAATACTCAATATTTAAAAAATACAATATTAAAAAACACTCAATATTAAAAAAACTCAATATTATGAAATGGCCTGGTACACACATCGGTTGACATGTTGGAGCAGTGCATTCTGTGTTGGTGGTAGCCTTTCCATCAGTTTCACCCTGTTAGGAAAGAGCTCTTGCCGAAGGTTGTTAACCTTGCTATGTTTGAGGTATGAGCCTCTCTTAAAAGGCTCCTATATTTACACACTTGAAGATATTTCATTAATGAATCTAATATAAATAATATTTGATCAAATTCGTTCTGTTAGATTATAAGTAATTAGTTGCATGAATTGAATATGCCAACATGTGTACCCATACAAACATGTACATGCATTACATCTACAGAATCAAATATTCATACCTAATAAAACAAATATACATATATACAGGAACTACCACGTGTAGGCCTCGCGGCCTCTTGTAGCTTCCTTATTTTCTTATGTTCTTATGTTCTTATGTTGAGTCGTGCTGTCGTATATGGCACAGGTGAACTGCTCAATTACACTGAATACCGGAGATGATGTGTCCCTTGAGGACGAATGCTGAGGATGATGCTGCGTAAACCCTTCTGTCACAGTTGGGAGTGATTTCCAGGTCATCGAGGCTGATTTCTTCCTTTACCATTAAACTGGATGTCACATCACATCCAGTGATGGATGTGATGGATGTATGGAAGAAGGGCAGCGCTTTACATTTGTCTTCACCAAGTTCCAGGCAGACATAATGTTTAATGTGTAGTACCGAGAGTGTCTCCCTGCACCAAATCCAAACCACAGATCCAAGTCAGGATACCGATTGACAAGACAGTAGAAAACTCCTACAAGGATCACACCACGTCCGTATCAACAGTTTTGACAAGAATGGATGTTACACCTTTCCTCAGGGTATCGTACACATGCAGAGAAATCCTGCTGTCTGCCTCCTCATGGTCACTCATGTCCATAGTCATAGACCACTATATACCTGGACTGCGCACGGAATATCGGCCTGTCGCGCAAGGGCCCGAAGTCGGAGGGCCGCTTGGATTCATATACATATATACGGATCATATGGACTGGTTTATCAGTATATATGTATACTGTAATCTTCGTAAATGTTTGTTCTATAATATTATCAATAAAAAACACTAAAACACGCTAAAGAAATGCCATTACGAGACTATGAAGACATATATGCATGAACTTAATATTCACTTCAACTCTTCGCCATTTAAAACTTTGCGAGTCAACTTTTATCATGAAGGGTATCAATATAAGCGCAATTTTATTAGCTTGCCATTGTATAATTTCGTTATCTGATAAATGAATTAGAACCATGCATAAATTAGCGTTCACTAAATAAATAAAATCATCAATCGGGTAATTTTCCCGATTGATGAGGTTATTTATTTAGGCAACGCTAATTTAATACATGGTACTAATTCATTTATCAGAAACGAAATATATAAGTAAATAAATACATCATCAATCGGAAAATTACCCGATTGATGATTTTATTTATTTATTTAACGCTAATTTATGCATGGTTCTAATTCATTTATCAGATAACGAAATACATCAATGGAAAGCTAATAAATTCTCGCTTCTATTGATACCCTTCATGATAAAAGTTGACTCGCAAAGTTTTAAATGGCGAAGAGTTAGTGAATATTAAGTTCATGCATATTTCTTCATAGTCTCGTAATGGCATTTCTTTAGCGTGTTTTTACTGTTTTTTATTTGATATATTATAGAACAAACATTTACGAAGATTACAGTATACCATATATACTGATAACCAGTCCATATGATAGTCCATAGACCACTATATCTCTTTGTCGGGCGCCCCGCGGGCCCCTATGCAGCCCCGCAATTCAAAACATTGTCGCGTGAACAGTCCAGGTATACAGTGGTCTATGTCATAGTACATCCAGTTGATTGGACAGAACCCTCTCTCCGATGTAATATATACCCATTTTTCAGGTGGGTAGACATGGTTTACTACTTCTTCTGAGAGCAGAGCAAAAATTTCCTCTTTGTTTGGTCGTCCTGCAAGAATCCAACAAAGGACGCGGGAAGGTTGGCATTGCGAGACACCTTCCTCCGTACCCCTTCCCTCGTTTCTTACGGTTGTTGACTTCAAGCTGTCTGGATGGTATCTGTCCCATACATTGTCAATTCGAGTGCTGCTTTGCAGTTGTCTCTCTGTCCAAGGAATGAAGATTGTGTCACTGTATTTGCCAAACGTACACTTGTTTCCATGTGGCAGGATATGCACCATGGCAGCCCCATCGAAAATCTTCGCATCAAAGTGTGATGGTGGTTCTGGCTGGATGCTTGGGTCGATGCAAGCCAACAATTCTGATTTGTATCCTGGTAGACGAAGTCTCCCATGCAGTGACAATGCTGGTGGCCAAGTGTGATTTTCATGTGAAAAAAATCCTCCAGGTTTGTGTCACGACCTGAGCAGCAATGAAGAGTTGGCTGAATAGGTTACAGTCACTCTTCATTTCCTGGACCTGGGTTGCCTTTCTACTGGAGTACTGGCGTGTGGTCGCTTGAAAAGTGGAAGTTTGTTTCTTTTAATTGTGCTGTGGAATGATTTCTCTCGTCTCACCAGCACATCACTGACATACCTTGAGTACTGCTCTTTGCCCAGTTGCTCCATTCTGTAGAGTGCTTCCACAACCTGGCTCATCCATACAGTCATGGGTGTCAAGAACAACGAGTTCCTTTGCTGTGTTCAAGAACTGGTTGCCATTGATTCAATAGCATCACACATATTGTTGACTTGCTTGTGGAATGTTTCCTGAGTGGCATGTCCTTGCTCGTGACTCTGGAAAGAAGGTTCTTCAGACAGGTTGCTCATCTCCTCAAACTCATCGAGAAACCTTGCCTGCTCAGGACCTGCACTCATCCATCGTTTCAAGGCAGCCGGGTTCGCGGTCAGGCCAACTGCACCACCGGAACCTTTCACTTTTTCATTGTTCTGCTCGTGTGCTTGGTCTAGCAGCATCAGCATCACAGCAATGCTGTTAGAAACTACACTACATAAAGCATGGTAAAAATAAACTGCCACCTGAAATGACAGTACTACCCCATTTTGACCTTTGACCTTGACCTTACCATGACCTTGACCTTTAAACTCGGGTACCCCCTCCAAAAATGTTTGTATTGACCTATGCATGTACCAAATTTGGTGCTTTGGGCCAGCGTGTAACGATTTGGTTATTTTTTGGCCATAAGCCACCCCACGAAAGTACCTATTACCATTGACTGTCATCGCTTTATATGGCCTCTACAAATTTGAACCATTAGATGACGACTTTACAGGACTCACGGTCTCTAGATTTATATTTAGATTTAGATTTGTACATTTATTTAGCCAAACTGTTTTACATATAGCATGTACATAACATACATGATTATATAATATTGGCTGAGCCTGTTGACAATAAACTCTCTTAAAAGGCTCCTATATTTACACACTTGAAGATACTTCATTAATGAATCTAATATAAATAAATATTTGATCAAATCCGTTCAGTTAGATTATAAGTAATTAGTTGCATGAATTGAATATGCCAACATGTGTACCCATACAAGCATGTACATACATTTACATCTACAGAATCATATATTCATACCTAATAAACAAAATACATACATACGTGCATACATACCTATATACCTTTCGTAGATGCATTTGTAGATAAAAAACTGCTTACATGCATCCGTACATACATACGGACATAGTTTATGTATGTATATATATATATATATATATATATATATATATATATATATATATATATATATATAATATATATATATATATTATATATATATTATATATAATACATACACACACACACAGGTATATATATATATATATATATATATATATATATATATATATATATATATATATATATATATATATATATAAATAATAACATATAAGCGAATATACGTACATATATAAATACATATACATACATTACGAGTAAATACACAGTTTTACACATACATGCACATACACATACGATAAAATACGCACACATACACATACACATAAGAGCAAATACACACACATTTTTTTTTTGTGCGTATAATACATTTTTAGGGAGTAGGCAGTCAGACACCTGCCGCTAAGGTGAAATACTCCAGGGGAGGTACTTACGGGGGTTTAGGGGGTGCTGCAGACTTGTCATTGAATCTCCCGTGTCCTCTCTTTCCATATCCCTTAGTGTCTTAGATACACAAGAGATAGCTGCAGCCTGCACTCTAAAGACAACTCCTCTTACTGTCTATATTCTCATTTTCAATCCAAAGCTGGCTGTTGCGTATATGTGCGCAATGACATCACTTGCTCTCATGCCCACGGTTTTTAATCTGCCGAATTTTCTACCATCTGACTTCGACTTCAATGCCACTCTCTTACTAAATTTATATGTGCTGTATATCTCTCACCTAACTCCTCCGACTATATAAAATTATTCGACTATTTAACATCAGAAGTGGAGCACATCTTATCTCATTTTCCTTTATCAGAAATTTCCATTCCTGGGGAGGTCAATGTTCACCACCAGCATTGGCTATCATATTCTTTCACTGATCAACCTGGTGAATAAACCTACAGTTTTTCTATCCTCCAAGACCTAGAGCAGCTAGTGCAGCACCCTACCCGTGTTCCTGACCGCCTTGGTGACACGCCCAACAATCTTGATCTTTTCCTAACTACTAACCCTTCTGCTTACTCTGTGAAACTATTCCTTCCATTGGGTTCCTCCGATCACAATCTTATTTATGTAACCTGTCCTATCGCTCCGGTGCCGCCTTGGGACCCACCTAAGCGGAGGTGCTTCTGGAATATCAACTCAGCAAAGTGGGAAGACTTAAGGTAGTACTACTCTGATTTTCCATGGAATGATTACTGCTTCCATGTCTGAGACCCATCTCTTTGTGCAGAGCGCATAACTGAGGTCATAGTCTCTGGCATGAAGGCGTACATTCCACACACTTTCTCTAATCCTAAAGCCCGTCAACCTTGGTTTAACTCTGCTTGTTCTCTTGCTGTCCAAGATAGCAAGGCGGCTCACACACGGTACCGTAATCATCCATCTCCTGAAACTCATGCCCTTTATATGTCTGCCCGTAATCATGCCAAATATTTACTTCAACCTACCAAAAACTCCTTCATTCATAGAAAATGGCAAAATCTTTCTGAATCGAATTCCTCTCGTGACTTCTGGCATCTAGCTAATAACATCTCTAAAAAAAATTGTTCTGCATCTTTCCCTCATATGCCTCAACCAGATGGCTCCACAGCTGTCTCATCTACTTCTAAAGCTGAACTCTTCGCTCAAACATTTGCTAAAAATTTCGTTCTGGTTGATGAAGGGCTTGTTCCTCCTTCTCCTCCACCCTCTGACTATATTATGTCTGTTATTAAGATCCATCGTAATGATGTTTATTTTGCCATTTCTGGCCTATATATTCTAAAGGCTTACGGTCCTGACGGAGTCCCTCCTATTGTTCTCAAGAACTGTGCTTCTGTGCTTGCACCCTGCCTGGTCGAACTTTTCCGTCTTTGTCTATCTACTTCCACCTTTCCTTCTTGCTGGAAGTATGTTCACATCCAACCTGTTCCTAAGAAGGGTGACCGCTCTAATCCTTCAAATTACCGTCCTATAGCTTTGATTTCCTGCCTTTGTGAAGCTTTTGAATCTACACTTAATAAGAAGATTCTTAAGCATCTATCTGCTCACAATCTTCTATCTGATCGTCAGTACGATTTCCGTAAAGGGCAATCTACTGGCGCTCTTCAAGCTTTCCTAACTGAATCTTGGTCATCTTCCTTTAGGGCTTTCGGTGAAACGTTTGCTGTTGCCCTTGACATATCAAAATCTTTTGATAGAGTCGGGTACAAATCTTTAATATCCAGACTCCCCTCTTTCGGGTTTATCTTCCCGTTGTACCTTCATTTTAAGTTTTTCTTTCAAGCGGTATATTGCATTTTACTGTAACGGACATTGTTTTTTCCCCAAAAATAATAAATAGGGGTGCTCCTCGGGTGCTGTTTTATCACCCATTTTCTTTCTATTATTTATTAATGATCTTCAAATTTTTAAATCAAGCCCTATCACCTACGCTGATATTCTACCCCCTTTTTCAACGTCTTTTATTACTCCCCCAATCAACAGGTACTAAGTGATTAGGGAGAGGTCACCGAGCCCTAATTCTGATTTTAAAAATTTTCTGCTGGGGCAAAGCAAATTTTTTTTGTTCAATACCCAAAAAACCCAATTTTTTTCACCTATCTACTCGCAAAACCTAAAAATAACTACCCCTTTTCTTTAACTACACTCAACATCGCCTTCTGCTAAAATGAAATTCTTGGACTATCCTTTACTAAAAATTAAACTGGAAATCTCACATTTCACTTTTGAAAGATTTAGCAAGTTGGTGTATGTGGCGTCTGCGCCCTTTTTTTTTTATCACCCCCAGTGCTTCCCTTCCAGGGGCCTTATCCGCCATGTATGGAGTTGTCTCACATTTGGGGGGAGGATCCACTATACATCTCTCCTAAACAGAGTTGAGTCAAAAGCTTTTCGTCCTAACTCCCCTCCATGACTGACTGTTTAAATTTTTTAAATCACAGCCGAAAATTTTTCTTCTCTTTTTTTCTGCTACCTTATTTTCTCTCACTGCTCTTCTAACCTTGCAAAATGCATGCCTCCCCCCCTCCCGGGGCTTCGCTGCAGAAGATTTTCTATCCCATTAAAAGGGAAACAGCCAAAAATCGTCGGGGTTTCTCAGGATTTAGACAAATTTTGGTGTTTGAGTCCGAATATAATTGTTTTTCCCTTTCAGGTCAACTTTTTGAGATAAATAGGCCTCTGACGAGCTATACAATGCTAATATCGGGGGTTTGAGTTAAATTATTTTTTTTTGAAAAATTCGAATTACAAATGCCAGAACGAATAAAGGAATTCCACAATTAGCCAATCAAATCAAAACCTTCTCACCATTACCCCTTTTCAAAAATTTCAAATTCTAAAATTAAAAATTTTTTGTCTGCCCTCGCGCATCTTTCTTTTTTCTTTCAGTTTATTGTGATGGCTTGGGCGCGAGGGTCATCGGAATAATCCGACGTTTCTGCTACATCGCGGACAAACACGCTGTCGGGGGACGGAAGAACTCCAGGTTTTGTGAAGGCGCCTACGGGCTTATTTTAAAGTCAAGGGGGTGACCAAGATAAGTCCGGGGGCACCGCACACGGTGTGCAAGACGTCGTGGAATCCCTCCGGCGGTGACAAGGGCGCGAAAAACTTCACTGAAGTTTGGGATTCCGAGGGTTTGGGGGAGGAGCCGTTGACCAGCATCGGATTGTTACTTCTGCGCCACATACTATGGCCAACCGGAAGAACGGCACAGCCTCCAGTACCCCGACCTTCCATCTGCCCGCGTCCAGGCTCACTGCAAAGAAATTCCTGTACCACGTTCACAAGTTTCCCGACAGCGACGACGAGGCACCAGAAGACGAGCGAGGAAACAGAAGAAAGTATGAAGCACAAGATAGCCCGCAGCCCTTTTTCAAAATGTAGCAAAATGATCTGGTTCGGGATCTCAGTTTGTCGAAGACTTCCTCCGAGTTTGGCCTCCAACCAAAGAAAAAAATCTCTTGGCAAGGACGCGCTATCACTTTCTTTCGTAGAAGGCAAGGCCCTACAGGGCTACTTCTGCAGGAAAAGACCCGTGTACTGCCAATGTCGCGGTCTTTTTTTTTTAAACTCGGCGCTCCTCTAGTCCGAGAGTTTGGACTTTTCATTGACAGCTGTAACGCTCTTTGAATGTGTGTCCTCCACAACGGAACCATTTCCCCTCAATCCCCCTTGCGCACTCCACAACTCTAAAAGAGAAATATGAACATGAATACGTGCCGACAAAACCCCAATATGAGCAGCAAAATGGATCATCTGCGTCGATTTTGAAGATGGTGAACTTTCTATTTGGTCAGCACCCCGGGTTCCGAATCCCCTGTTTTTATGCAGTGGGACAGTCGAGACGAGCCCAGCACTAGTAAAAAAAGAGGCCGGCGCGAGAGCAGTTAGACCGGGGGCGAGAAACTCATAAACGAAAATCTTTTGACCGGGGGAAAATTTGATCCCACCCCTACACTTTAACTTGGGTTTAAAGAAAAAGTTCACGGCGCTCGGGCAAAGGGGAGGTGCTTCAACTACCGTGCCGAGCCTTTCCTGATGACCATTTAGAACTAAGGCCCCCTTTTCGTGGCCCCAGATACGGGAGCTCATAAAGGACCGAGTTCCAAAACTCCTGAACAAAAGCTAGAGGCGCCGCGTGGAAAAACGTTTGGGGTTTGGGGAAAAATTCCGGGGGAAAACGAAAGGCCGCAAACCACGCCCGACTCGTCAGCAGCATGATAGAGGCCTTCCAAAACTCGGGGGTTTTATGAGTATTAAACACTTCCCCGTTTTAAACCCTGGAAAGTTTCCTGAAAACCTTGGGGGATGGGGACAGCAGGGGGGAAAGGTTCCTCAGGCAAGCGCCAAATGGAGGGGAGGGACCCGGGGGGGGGGACGCAGTCTGAGGGGGCTACTGCTGGGGCTGAAGAGGACAACCCCCGCGCTACAAGGGAACGAAGAAAAGCCGATTTAGCGTGAAAATCTGAATTTTTGTCCGTAACGCTCATTCTATACTAAATATATATTATGCTTATCAAATTTTATGGACTAAATAAAACTGAATGAATTTTGGTACGCTGACTTTTATTTCTTGAGGAAAAAGGAAAAAAAAACATCAGGGGGGGCTCGCTGATGATCCGGAAATTTTTTTTTTTACAAAAATCGATTTTTTTTAAATTTCTGTAAAAAAAAACCTGACCGATTTAGCAAAAAACCAAGGGCTTTTTTGGGCTCAGAGCACAAAAAGTCTAATTCAGCTGGAAAATGGGCATTTCAAAACTTGTTTTTTTTTTTCCTGTTATCATCCTATTATGTCCATCTTCTAATGCAAAAGTTAATCATATCTTTATCTTTATCCTTTTTACTGGTAACTCTGGAACTCTCTTCCCGTTTCTTTTTTTCCCCCTTCCACACTTAAATCTTTTTAAAATAAGAGTGACAAAACCCTCCCGAAATAAATTGGACCCCCTTTTTTTTTTCTCTTTAATTGGGTTTACACTGGGAAAAATGTCGGGAAATAGGCTGAGATGATCCCCGGGGGGTCATCTATGTTTGCCCAAAAAAAAAAACACCGCTCTCGGTATTTAGCTGCGGGTTTGCCGAAAATTTTCGGCCCCAAAATTCAAACAAACGAAAATCCGCACAACCCTCTTCCCCACCCCCCCAAAATTTTTGGTAATCTTTGGGTATTGGGCACCTTAAAAAAACAAATTTACTTACACATTTAGTTTTTCACCATTTGAACCCCAATTTCCCAGGGGAAGGGGGGGGGGGTAAATATAAAGGAAATTTCTTTTTTAGTACACCAAAATGGTTGGGGGGGAAAACCCAGATTTGAGGAGACGTGGGGTTTTTTTAAGATGAAAAGGAAAAAGAAAATTCAGGTGTGACATTTAAAAAACCTGTTTTTTTATGGGAGGCAACAAAACCAGTTTGTTCCCCGGTGATTGCGTGTGTGAATAATTTAAGACTCCCCTAAAGCCGCTTCCGGCCTACAAATCTACATTTCCCCATTGAACCCATTTTTACCCATTACGGCAACTAACCCCGTGTTACCTCTTTTTTGGTTTTGGCCACCTTTTTGTGATTTTTTGAAAAAATAAAAATAAAATAGAACATCCCCTACCATCGACAATACGCCCCATACTATATAAATACGAAATCAAAATTTCACACACATACACATAAAAAGTTACCAAATAAAAACTTTTAAAACGTAGAACAAATTTAGCATAAAAACTCGGAAAAATACGCCAAAATAATCATTCAATACCCAAATACAATAAAATTTTTTTTAAAGAAACCGTACAAACATCACTTTTAAAATGAAATATATAATAGTTTAAAATAAAAAAATACCATTATGATAATAATATATAAATAAAAAATATAGTTTAAAAATAAAAATTATTTATGATTATTTGTGGATTCAATAAGGAAATTTTTTAACAATTTTAAAACGTAATTTTTTGTTTTAAAACCCAATGGTAATTATTCAATATTTTGGGGTAATACAATAATTTTTTTATTTTTAATCCCTTACCCTTAAAAATAAATTTTATTTATTGTAAAATTATTTTTTAAATAAAATATTATATATAAATATATATTATTTTAAATATATAAAATATAAAATAATTTTATATAATATATATATTATTATATTTTAAAAATAAATAAGTAATATATATATTGAAAATATATAATAATTATTTTAATATATATATATAGGTATATATATATATTTATAAAAAATATATATATATTATTATAATAATATATATCTATAATATAATATATATTATAAAATATTTTTATATATTTATATTAAAATTTTGTTTTAAAATTTTAAAATATATATATTATATTTTAAAAATTTATTAGTATATATATATATTATTATATATTTATTATGTATTTATATATATGTATATAATATATGTTATAATATGTTGCATATATATATATATTATATAAAATTTATTAATAAAATTTATTGCATATATATATGTATATATATAAAATTTGTTAATATTGTATATATATGTATATATAGGTTATTATGTATTATGTAACTATGGAGTGTTCATAGCTTTTTTTTAAACGGGAATGAAGGATACCCCATTTGCATTCGGTTCATTTATTGCATAAAACTGGAGTATATATACAAATTTCAGGTTGTAAATGGTGATTTTAAAGGGTATGCAAAAATCACCAAACTTGCGGTTTCCCCAAAAGACACTTCCAATATATTGCGGTGACACTTTGATAAAATTTACTTACATTGAGAGTGATAACATGCAAACACATGATAATTCAATAAAAAAATTTTGAAGACTCGAAATAGAATACCCCCCGTCTACCTGTTTTCTCGTTAGAGACCGCACGGGTAGAGTACGGAAACATGAAGACTGAAAGGGGGATATTTTTAGTCGCTACAGTACCCCCCCCCCCCCCCCCCTATGCGCGGGAGGGGGAACGAGATTTTGGTTGGGGGCGGTGCGTGGGGTTTCTGTTGCCGATTTGATGTGGAGGGCTGGGTACCTTCTGGCTTGAGTTGTTCCGCCATTGGCAGTGGTGCCGCCGGATGTTGCGGGCGGGGCGTGTCCGCCATGGCAGTGGTCCGCCGGGCAGTTTGCGGGCTGGCAGTGGTCCCGCCGGCTTGAGTCGCGGGGTGGCGGGTTTGCCGCCAGGGGCAGTGGTGCGCCGGTTTGTGAGTCGCGGGGGCTGTTCCCCGCCATGGCAGGGGTGCCCCCGGGCCAGTGATCGGGGGCGGGCAGTGTTCCGGGCCGGCATGGTGCCGCCGGCTGTGAGTCGCGGGGGGGCAGTGTTCCGCCGGCAGGGTGCCCCCGGGTTTTGGGAGTCGCGGGGTGGAAAATGTTGCCGCCATGGCAGTGGTGCCGCCGGCTTTGAGTCGCGGGCTTGGCAGAGTTCCCCGCCATGGCGTGGTGCCGCCGGCGTGTTGCGGGCGTGGCAGTGTTCCCGCCATGGCTGGTGCCGCCGGCAGTGAGTCGCGGGCGGGCAGTTTTGGGCCCCCCATGGCAGGGGTGCCCCCGGTGGAGTCGGGGGCGTGGCAGTGTTCCCGCCTGGCATGGTGCCGCCGGCTGTGAGTCGCGGGCGTGGCAGAGTTCCGCCAGGGGCGGGGTGCCGCCGGTGTGAGTCGCGGGCGTGGCATGTTGCGGCCAGGGCGTTTTGCCCCCTGGTAGTGTTGCCGCCTGTATGTTGCAGCCTGGTGTGGTAATCCACAGGGCGGTGAAAATCACGGGGCGGTGAAAATCCACAGGGTGGTGAGTAATCCACAGGGCAAAAAAATAAAATCCATGGGGTGGGGTAACCCACCGGGCGTGGAACCCCAAGGGCGGCGACGGCGGCCGGGGAGTGAGTCACTTTAACACTGTGGAGTTGGGGTTTTTTGGTAATCCACAGGGCGTTGAGTAACCCATAGGGCGGCAGCGCGGCCGGGGGGCCTTTAATACGTGAGTTGGGGGTTGAGAAACCACAGGGCTGGAAATCCAAGGGGGCGAGCGGCGGCCGTGGAGTGAGTCAGTTAACACTGTGGATTTTGGGGTTGGGGAGTAATCCACGGGCTGGTAATCCATAGGGCGGCGACGGCGGCGTGAGTGATTCAAAACAGGGGGGGGGGGGCTGCCAGAATGCGCGTGAGGTGTGCTGAGGGCGCAGGAGGTCAGAGGGTGGAGTGGCTGCGCGAGTCACATGGGCCCATGAGGCGTCTGAGGAAGGGGGGCCCGCGCTAAACAGCATAAAGGGCCGCTGCGACGCGGGAGCCCTCTGGGGGGGGGGGGAAAAAGGCCGCGCTAAAGCGCATAGGCCGCAGTGAGGCCTCGGGGGAAACAGGGCCCCCGGGAAATGCCAAAAGGCCGGGTGAAGACACGGTCCCCCTGAAGGGCAGTAGCCGCGCTGAATGCGCAGGGCCTGAGGAGCAGTAAGGCTCTGACGGGAGTGGCGCGCCCTGAAATGCGCATAGGCCGTGAGGACGCATTAAGGCTCTGAGGGCAAAAATGCCCTAGGAAGGCACAGAAGGGGCCGGGGGTTTGGGGGGGAAACCGACAGGGGGCGGCTACACGTATAAATGCAAACCCTATCCCGCTTTTAAAACCCAGGACCCAATAAGCTGGAGGCTGGTATACAGCGGGGAGCAAAGGGACGAATGTTCGAAACGCAGGTCCCCCCGACTAGGAAGGGTGCCTTGTGTCCCGCAAAGCAAGAAATTGCATTTCTATGCCGAGATGGACAGCACCGTTTAAGCCCCTAGGGCCATAGCTACACCCGGGGTCCCATTTTAACTAGGTGATGTTCATAGCTTATGGTTGAAAACTTTGGAAGAAGGTAATATTTTTCGTTTATTTTATTTTTTTGCATTTTGATTTGTTTAAAATTTTTTGTACCTAAGCATACAGGGGCAACACCAAATACAAGGATGACAAAATGCAATGCAGGAGCAAAAAGTACAAAGCGGGGACGCCCCCCATGGGGGGTTTTCCCTCAGGCTAGGGAGGGCGCGTGGAGACGTGGGCGGTGAGTCACCTGCGTCACGGTCACCCTGCCGGGCGCGACGGGTGGGGGGTACGTGATTGTCGGGGAGGGGGCGCTGGCTCGCGGGCCCCCACATAATTCTCGGGGTGTGGGGACCTGAGGGCGGCCCTGCCTTCACGCCCAATCAGCAGCCCCCCCCCTGCAGGCTGGGTGGCGGGGGCCCGGGGGGGGCCTCAGGGGGGGGGGGGGCGGGGAGGACAGGAGGGAGTGCACCATGGGGGGACGGGGTACATCTCGCAGTGGGCGCACCTTGCCCCCCCAAACCTCCCTGTGCCCTCTTGGTGCAAATAGCCGACCACACGCTGCAGTAGTGGCCATCTGCCCTGGGGGTTTTTGCTTTGGGGGGGGCCAGTGGGTGGTTTGTCGGTGGCGCAGGTACCAGGCCGCCTGTCTTCCTGGCTTCCAGCTCTCGGTGTGTCTGGTGAGCCAGTGTGCGCGGCCCGTCTCGCCTGCGCCTTGGCGTGTAGGCTGGGGGCACGGCATGGGGACGCTGGGGCCCGTTGGCGGGTCGCTTGGCGGCCCCCGTCCGCCCCTCGTTACCCCCCGGACCCTACGTGGTGGGGGATCCAGTTGAGCCTGAACGCCTTCCCTGCGCGACAAACCTGTAAGGCTCCTGGGTGGTGGTGATGAGCCTCCTTTTTTCCTTGGGAGCGGCTGTTAGGGGGCCCGCAGCCCCCGTCCAGGAGTCGGTGTGTATTACCAGTTGCCTCCCGGGGTGCCGGATGTTTTAGGGCTGCTGGATGGCCCCAACTCAGTCTGGGGGGTGTGGAGATTGTTAACTCCCCCAAAACTCTGTCCCAACCGTGGTGACGAACGCGGGACCTGTTCGCCCTATCCGGGGCGCCACCGTCAGGAAGTATCACGGCTTCCCGCCGGCGACCTGGGCCCGGCCATCAGCGCGTCTGCCGCACTCCCGGGTGGGACATGGCTTTACAGTCAGGGGAATGCGTGGGGGGTGAACCCGGCATTTTTTGCATAAAATCTGGGGTATATAAAAAATTTAGGGTTTCTAAATGGTGATTTTAAAGGGTTTCGAAACTCGCCAAGACTTGGAGTTTCACCAAAACCTTCCAGATTATTTTGGTGACACGTTGTATATAATTACTTACATTGATGAGCTGATAACAGTGCAAACACATGATAATTACAATAACAAATATTGAAGACTACGAAATAGAATAGTCCCCGTGCTCTACGCTGATCTCTGTTAGAGACCGCACTGGTAGAGTACGGAAACATGAAGACTGAAAGGGGTGACTACTTTAGTCGCTACAATTATATAATGTATATAATATGTATATATATATTATATAATTATATATATATAAATATATAAAATTATATATATATATATATAATATATATATATATTATTAATATAGATTGTGTTATATATTTTAATATATATATAATATTATTTTAAATTATATTTATATATATATATATATATTATATAATGATAGCGTTTCAGGTTTATTTTCTTTTAAAATATTTTCTCTGTCGTAGGAGTGTCTTTTTTCTCTTTGTAATCCTTGTTTGAATTCGCCGTAGCTTGTCATTTTTGCTGATCTTGATTTCGGGCAAAGAACCTTCTTTCAGCAGCATGTGGAATTTTTTCTCCCGTATGTAATTTTTTGAATGATAGGCATGTACTTTTAGTAGGAGTGGGGGGGATAGACAACGTGGGTAAAGGAAGAATTTAAAGAGGAAGAAGATAAGTGAAGGAAGTATGAAGGAAGTCCGGAAGATTGGATAGTATGGCGGCTGAACCGCTTGCTATGTGTCTTTAATTTTTTAATTTATTTATGTGCCCTTTTGATTTTCTTTATCAAAACATTTAATTAATCATATTAATGCTCCTTTTAAATTTTTTCTTAACTCCCAACTGTCAAAGCAGTCGAATTAAAAAAAAAAAAAAAAAAAAAAAAGAAGACAAAAGGGCGGGGGAAAAATTTTATAAATGTAAAGTAAATAAATAAAGTAGAAAATTTGTAATAATTCTTTTATCAATCTTGTTCTACTTTGGGTTTATTTTATTTTTGCTTGATGGTTTTCCTACCACCTGTTCCCTGTTTGTATTTGTTTGCAATTATTCCATGTTAATGAGTTTGTATATATTATTGGTCTGTTTTTGTGTTTTGACCTCATGTCATATATGTTGTGTTATTGCTCAGTTTCCCTAATTGGTGCAGTTCTTGCTGTGTTCTTCACATATGGTGAATTTTTCATCGAGGCGAACATTAATGCTTTATTTTGAACTTTTTAGTGATAGCATGGCTGATTTGGATAATGTTTTAGGTATATGTGGATATGTCAGCTTGGTAGGAACATGTTTTATTAAATGTAGTTTTTATATTATAATAGGAATCCTGTAAATCTTTTTAAAGTTGTTAGTGCTGTCCTGCTTTATTTTTGTTATGTTTTACTTGATTCAAATACCTCTTCTTTTGAAATTTGTCCTAGTATTTTGCCTTCGCTGGAGTAAGGAATAACTGTTCCCTCTATACTATAGGGATGTTTTCTTAACTGCCATTGGGATAATTTTAATTTTGTTGAGTTCTTTGGATTTTCCATTTTTTTTCCCTATTTTGATTCTTTCTATTCCCTTCCCAAAACCTTAGCAGCCATGAATCTTCTTGATTATGGGTTTGGAAATAATTTGAGTGTGTCCATCGGATATATAAATTAGTAAAACCTACTGAGTGCTGGTGTCTGATGTGTAAGTGAGTAGAGGTCGGTGAAAGGGAGCTGCCCTGAGGCCTTCCGCTTCTAATCCTAAATTTTATTTACCATTGTAGTTATTTATGTTAGCTTGCTGTTCTGTTTTCCAAAAAAGTGGCAAATTAGTTGTTTAAGAGTCGGGGGCCAATCCTGTTGTTAGTATCTTATATTTTGGGCCATTGTGCAGACTTTAATCAAAGGCTTTTGATACGTCTCTTAAAACAATTTACCCATTTTGTTTGCTGGCTAGAGCTTCAGCTAATTTTTTCTTTTTGTCACAGCCAAGGAAAAGTGTCTGTACCCCTTGATACTCTAAAACCATGCTGTTGTTTTCCGGGAGATATTGTTATTTTTTCTAGGTATTACAAAAGTCTTTTGTTTAATTATTTTTCAAAAATTTTTCCCTGGGACCCCAATAATGAATGGGTCTATTAATTGATTGGATCTGTACTTGTCTTATTTGCTTTAGGTATAAGTGTTTTTTTGGGCATGTTTGAATTTGTTGGGAAAAAAATCCCCCTAATGATAATGAGGAATTTAAATTTCTGTGTATATTGTAATTGCTTCCTCTGGCATGTTAACAATATTGTTTTATTTATTTGGCTATGCCCAGGTGTGTTGTTTTTAAGTTGTTTTATGATATTATTATTTCTTGCGTTGTTATCTTAGCAGTGATATAATTCGAGTCGTAAAGTCTAGTTATATCAGCCTTGTCATATCTTGCTTGCAGGTTCCCATTATCTGCTATGTAATTATCTACTATAGCTTATTATTTGGGTCGAAATTCCCTGTTTTCTTCGGGACTGATATAAAAGACGTTTTCCAGATCTTCCTAAATACTTCCTCCTTCTCCTCCTCCGTGTAGAGCTTTTTATTTTTATGTATAATGTATGGTGAGGGTTGTTTTTTTTTCCTCTCAATTTTTTTACATTTTCCCAAAATTTTTGGGGGTTTTATATAAGGTTTTAAGTTCATTTATTTTGTTTTCCCAGTTATTAGTATACTGTTCTTTGCATTTCTTCTATTAGATTTTCCTAGTAGTTTGTAAATTATATATTTCACATACGTCCAACCACGCATCTCAGCTTCATCTCTTGGGTTTTTTTAAGACACCATTGTAAGTGCTTGATTTTATTGCTGAGTATTGTTTTATGAACTATCTTAATTTTGGTTTTAGGTATGTATGTCTCCATAGCTTTTAAAATTATATTGTACCAAGTTTGTATTGATGCATCAATCTCCTCTTTATTAGCTTCATTTTTTGGTCTTGCTACTTGTATATTTTCTTTGATATTTTGGTTGAAAAGCTCCCAATCGACATTTCCAATTTTTGTTCTTAACAGGGGTGGGTATCGTAATTGCTTGAGGCAGTGATGGTAAATATTATTGGTATGTGGTCTGATGACGTGACGGGTCCAGCTTCTATTATATGATTGCGGTAAACTTTATTATTTGTTAGTAGATATCAGGTGTCGAATGAGTGTTGTGGCCAAAAAAAAGTGGGAAAGTTGGGACCTAAAATGGAATAATTTATTGCTGTCTGTTAATAATTTTATCCCTTTCCCTACAGTGTTATTGTAGGAATCCCCTAGGATATTATGTTTAGCGTTAAGATCTCCTAAGATGTAGGTTGGGGTAGTGTTTGATGCCAATCTGTAAAAGGGTCCCGGTATGGGGAGGTAAGGTCTTCCTGGGTGGGAGGTATGTTGTTGCGATTGAGATTGGTCCTGTGTTAGTTTCTATAGTTATTTGCAATATATCGGATAAAAAATCATCTGTAATTTTGTGTTTGATGTTTGATTTAATGCAGATACCCCTTCCGTCAGTAATTCGTTGTTTGAGTTGATTGTAGTGTTGTGTAGCCAAAAAATTTAAAGAGAACCATCTGATTTTTTTTCCGTGACTATTAATTAAGATAATGTCGGGATTGATAACTCTGAAAATGTTAGTAAGAAAGTGTCTGTTTGTACGCCAGTTGGATACGTTGTGTTGTAATATTTTTATGTTATCCATCATACTTTTTGTTATTGAGAGGTGTGAGGCCATTATGATTTTATTTGAACTTTTTCTGATCCTTGTCCTTTGGTCTTGTGGAGGAGTTCTTTCCCCGCGTGAATCCACCTCTTATTTTCTTGAAAAGCTGGTCATCTGCAATGCGCCAACAATTTTTAGGTCTATTCATCATTTTTTATTAGTGTAAGTATTTTTTTCTTCTGTATATTTTTTGCTGACAAACCTCCATTTGTATCTCTTCTCCTCTATTCCCTTTTATCAACATGTCCCTTTTAAAGGTACGTGCGGGCCAACCTTCGCTTTTACTGGTGATTATCCCCTTTGGCCTAGTTCTATCCCGCTTATCTGCTCCAGCGGTGGCATCTCTGGTACTGGTTGTTCCTTGGTTTTATATTATCTTCTTCTGGGCCCCCTGCTCCTATGTCTGTCCGTCTGTTACATCCTCCCCTAGTCTGTCTAGCCACGGAGCTTTCTTTTGTTGCATTTACGATTTTCAGCAGAAGGGGGATTTACAGGTAAATTTATACTGGGAAGATTGTTCATTTTGAAAAGTATATTGATTTTTTTATTATATGTACCCGGGTTAACCATGTTCATTAAGTGGGCATGCATCATGCAGGTCAGGATAGTAGCTGCCGTGTCTTTGCCTAAACTGATGTCTATTTTTGGCTGGTTACTATTAATTGCTGTTGCTTGGCTATAAAATGTTTTAGTGCCTTCTTTCTTTTCCTTCATTTTTCCTCTCTAATTTTCTTTTTCCCCCGGACATTTGTAGGCCTGAGTCCCGTGTACTCCCCCGCAGTTAATGCACAGTTTGTTTTCAGCTTTGCAGTCCCTCCAGTTATGTTCAGTGCTACTGCATTCTGAACATATTTTATAATTTTTGTCCTTTGGGCAAAAGTAAAGTTGGTGAAGTGGTCGTCCAGCTGGTAGCATCTCATACATGTAGTGATAGGAATATATACTTCTTTTTTAATTGAATGTGGTGGGATGCTCATTTGAAAGCCTACCAGACCTGCTTCTGTTGCTTTGGTGGCTGATTTGTTTTGGTTGAAGCTATTTTAATAATGTTTTTTTTTTGGGGAATTTGAAAAAAATTTGGTCTTTCCCTCAGTTATCAGCTATTTGGCAGCGAGTTCCTCTTTTATTTCTTCTTCAGTATTGTTATATATGTTGTCATCCACATTAAAGACGAGCACTGTTCTTTTCGCCCTAAATTCTGGTGGTAATATAGGGTCATAGTTGCTCCCGCTGAGGTCTTCTTTGCACTGTCCTTGAAAGATTTTATCTAGATCATCGTCCGTGCGTGTCAGAACTATATGGCCATCGTTACATTGATGATCTTAGTTGCATAGGACCAAGTTCTTGGAGAGAATCTCCAATAGCTTGGTTTTAGAGCGAGGTGAGGTGTTGGCGTATTTTATTTTAACCGCGCCATGGTGGTTCATTCCGTAAGTGGAATGAGGTGATACACCAAAAAATATATAAAACAAAAATAAAATTAAAATAAATAAATCCTAAAAGACAAGACTGCTCGGAGAGCAAGACCACACCTACGCTACCTACAGCTAGTGCCGTAGCGCGCTCCCGCCTCCTGAAAGGCGTCGGAGGAAAACAGGCCAAAAGCTGCCCCGGAGGGACTTACCTAACCCTAACAGTTGTTGCCTCACCGATGGGCTTCCCATCACCAACCTTCTAAGGGCCCCCCCCTTTTGACCCTGGCCTGCGCCAGGAATCGTGGGGTTCGGTTTCGTGCGGGGAGTTACGTTGTGGACGAAAATTAATTAACTAGCCCTTTAAGTAGGCCTAAACAACCCGACAAATGAAATTGACAAACAACCCGACAAACGACCCGACAACCAACTCGACAAACGACCCAACAAAACCCCTCAGCACATAGCAACACAACAGCTGTGTGCATAAAAGCACAACAGACTGCTTCGGTCACCGTCAGAAGCCAGCAGGATGTAACAAAGCGTGCCCGCGCGGGAAGAGGGTGGCGTGAGGTGGAGCGGAGCAAGGCACGTCTGGTCAGTTTGGCTGCCAGGCGAGGACAAACCCATGACTTAGGTTGCGGAGGGAAGCGCTATTTATTGATGAAGTCTACCTGCCACGCAGCCTAGTGGCGGCGTGATTGGTAGATAGCTTCTGCTTCTCGTCTCCGTGAGTGGGAGACGCTTATTGGTTGTTGGGCTCCTCGCTTTGCTTCTCTGTGAGTAGGCTGTTATTTGCTTTTGTTCTTTTCATGCTTGGTAGAGCTTGTAGGTCGTTTGCCTGTACGTTAAAACTTGGGATTGATCTCTTTTATGTATACTGCTTCTAGAATTGGAAGTCGCCGCACATATTGCACACATGTCGACCAATTCTGTAATTTTCTTCTAGAAATTTCTTGTGATGATGAAAGTCATGTTTTTCTAATAGGATAAAATTTTTCTATGATAATAATAAACCTCCTTGTCCGTAACAGCCAAAGCCAAACGAAGGAGACAAAAAAAAGTCCCATGTCGTATATAGGATCACATGCAAAGAGGAGACTGTGAAGTCCTCCCCTCCTCCTACATCGGCATGACGACAACGAAAGCTGTCTAGACGTCTTACTTGCCACCTAACGTCCGGAGCCCCAAAAAGTCACCCATTAGAAAAACAGGCATCATCATCACAAAAACATTTCTAGAAGAAAATACAGAATTGGTCGAATGTGTGCAGATGTGCGGCGACTTCCAATTCAAGAAGCACAATACATAAAAGAGATCAATCCCAAGCTTAACGTACAGGCAAACGACTAGAGATGTGCACCGGTATCCGGTTTTACCGAAATACCGGTATTTTAGCACCGGGGAAAACCGGTATTACCGGTATTTTTTGTTTTTCGGTATACCGGTATCGGTATAAGTTTTTGCATCGGTATACTGGTTCGGTATATTATTTGGTCGGTATTTGGATTTCCCGGTATTATGTGTTTTTCTCTTTTTTTTCTCGAAAAAAGACTCCTGACTAAATACCAATACCAAGAACTGACTAGTGACTACTCCGACTGCCGAGACACGTATGGTAGCGTAACGCTCATTGGCCCAGAGCCTCAGAATCTGAGGCGCGTGTTATCTTGGACGATGCAGCTCAGCTGACAATGCCCCTCTGTGAAACCTCCCCCCTCCCTCTACCCCTGAGGGCAGACTTTCACAGAAAACGGGTCATTACAATCACACAGGCAAACACTATAAAAATCTAGCCTAGATCAAATTTTCATTATAGATGTCTTGCATTGACGTCACGATCTAGCGTCTTCAAGCCAAATGCCGCCCGTCGGAGCGAGCTGGAGGACCAACAAACTCCACTTCCCGTCCGTGCTTGCCTGCTTATGGTAATTTTCCCCTACCAAATATATGTTTATCAGTATAAAAGATATACTGTTCTCTTCGGAAATGTTTGTTCTATAATATTATCAAATAAAAAACCGTAAAACACACTAAAGAAAGGCCATTATGAGACTTTCAACATATATGCATGAACTTAATATTCTAATAAACTCTTCGTCATTTAATATGTTGCTCTAAAACTTTTTACATGGAGAATATGAATAGAAGCGGAATTTCATTAGCTTGCCATTGATACATTTCGTTATCTGATAAATGAATTAGCAGCATGCATAAATTAGCGTTAACTAAATAATTAACACCATAAATCGGGTAATTTTTCCCGATTTCATGATGTTATTTATTTAGTTAACGCTCATTTATGCATGCTGTCAACTCATTTATCAGATAACGAAATGTATCAATGGCAAGCAAATGAAATTCCACTTTTATTCACATTCTCCATGTAAAACGTTTTCGAGCAAAATATTAAATGACGAAGAGTTTAATAGAATATTAAGTACTTGCATATTTCTTGAAAGTCTCATAATGGCCTTTCTTTAGTGTGTTTTAGGGTTTTTTATTTGATAATAATATAGAACGAACATTTCCGAAGATAACAGTATATCTTGTATACTGATAAACATATATTTAGTAGGGGAAAATTACCATTAAGCTGGCAAACACGGGAGGCGAGTGGCGTTTGTTGGTCCTCCAGCTCGCATTTCCCGCGCGTTTCGCCTGCACAGCAAGGGCTGTGACGACATGTGCAAGACACCTATTGTTATTATTATTATTATTATTATTATTATTATTATTATTATTATTATTCCTAGTCTACTATTATTATGGTTAATAATGGCATCATCATTTTCATTATTGGAATTATTATTATCATCCAAATTATTAAAATTTTATTATTAATATAATTATTTCAAAGATATGTGTGTGTGTGACTGTGTGTGTGTGTATGTGTGTGTGTGTGTGTGTTTGTGTGTGTGTGTGTGTGTGTGTGGTGTGTGTGGTGTGTGTGTGTGTGTGTGTGTGTGTGTGTGTGTGGGTGTGTGTGTGTGTGTGTGTGTGTGTGTGTGTGTGTGTGTGTGTGTGTGTGTGTGTGACTGTGTATAAGTGTGTGTGTGTGTGTGTGTGTGTTGTGTGTGTGTGTGTGTGTGGTGTGTGTGTGTGTGTGTGGTGTTTGTGTGTGTGTGTGTGTGTGTGTGTGTGTGTCGGAGAGTTTACACCACAGATATGACTGACCCCTCGATCGTATCTTTACCATCTATTTTGAAGAAATTCGCGTATCACGTGTCTTCGTCTACGCCTTTGAAATAATAACAATAATAATAATTAAAAATAAATGATGATAATGGTTAATATAATAAAAAATAACAATAATAATAATACAAATAATAATAATAATGATAAGGGTCAATGGTATTAAATGATAATAATAAGCAATAATAATAATAATAATAACTCAGAAAAAAATCTTAACAATAATAGTTATACTAACAATAATATTGATAACAAAATTATATAATAATAAAAAATATAATAATAAGGATATAATTTAGGCGTCCCGCATTAGAAGGGCCGCTCAGACCATTCTGCCAAAATCGATATTACAGTGTATATCACTCTATTGAGGTCTTAACTTTCGTCTGGGAGTGGATGAGTGTCCCTGTTTTTTTTTTTTTTTTTTTTTTTTTTTTTTTTTTTTTTTTTTTTTTTTTTTAGTAGTAGTGATAGTAATATAAGATGTAATTTTTTTTAATAGTTACTACTACTAATAGTAGTTTTAATACTACTCCTACTAAATACTAGAGGGTAACTGGATGAGCGGCCCTTAAGCCAACGCACTGTTTCTTCACCATTTTTTCCACTTTATGTTTTTTGTTAATATTGTTATTTTGTGTTTTTATGTTCCAATATTAACGAATTACCATTATTGTGCAGTATTAAAAAAAAAAAAGCACTCAAACTTCGGTGAACTTCCGAAACCATAACACAGTATGCCATAACTATGCAAAAATTTGGTAGTGATATCACGATCTCGAACATTTTTTGAGGCCATCGTGATTGTGATTGCCTACCAGTAATTTTGAGACTAAGTTCATTGTCATAGCATAATTAATAAGAAAGTTATGGTTGTCAGAAGTTCGCCAAACTTTGAACGCATTTTTCTCACTTTTTATTTTGGCGGCGAAGCGGCCCTTTCTAATGCGGAACGCCTCCATTATAATTTTAAT
>JACEEZ010014840.1:0-13868 GCA_016584305.1 Chionoecetes opilio
AAATTTGCCCACCCCCCCAATAGGACAAAAACCTAGAAGCCCTTGTAATTTTGCATCTTTTTAGTTTGACTTGAGTTTTTCACTGCGATGGTTTGGGATTGGGAAGGGAAAGTTTCATTGATGTAAAACAAAAATTTGAACGCAACTAAATTTATCTAACTATTTCCTTCCCAAATAAAATTTTCATCTTTACACGGGGCGACCTCTAAAACGATTCTCTATGTGCTTTCCCCATGGCAGTGTTGCTCAACTTTTTTTTTTCATTTATGAATGTGAAGTCTGGGCTTTGAAGCTTTTGCATGGATTTGAAAACCCCCTTTTCCCCGGTCTAGACCATCGTCCGCTTTCTTTTTTTTTCTATGGCCCATTATACTCTTTATCCTGAAAAAAAAAGAAATGATTTTTTTTAACCGAAATTAATTTGATTGGGTGCCCTTTACAAATGTGCTAAAAGGCACCTTACAAAAAAATTTATAAAATTGGACTACTGAGGAGGGAATTAATAAAACTTCACGCTGCAGGAAAAAAAAGAGTAAAAATTTTGGTACGGTTTTTTAAAAGATTCTTTTTTAACCCTAAACTGGGATACCTGTGGAAAATACTTTGTGTACGCGGGCTTTTCCCAAAATTCTTTAGTCGCTAAAAAAAATTTGAATGTGTACAATGTATGCACCTGACGACCTGTCAGCACCTTCCCCTTCCTTTGGGGTATGGATCCGACCCTATGTGTGCCCAATCGGTCATTTCAGGTAAAATGATTTGGCAATTTCATGGGCAAAAAGTTGCCCACCTTTTTTAATTTGGCGGCCCCCCAAATTTGGGGCATACTCCGTTTTTAGTGAGTGACCAAAGGGGCATGCCGCGCTTTAGGGGTTAAAAAGTGGTAAAAAGCAGAGATCGTTTTCACGTGGGGGGCTGTTCCAAGCCGAATGGCAGCAGAGAAAAAAAGATCACCCTAGGTGACGCCCTTCAGCGTCACGCAATCACTCATTCAGAAATTTACATTCTTTTATCAAAACTTATTGCCGAGATCATTGGAAGGCCTGTAATATCATTTGTAACACCCAAAAGGTCAGCAGCTATTAGGGGGCCCTTTTTAGGGGGGAAAAAAAGGCTTTCGTTTCACCTTAGGTAAAGGAAGTTTTTTTCGGGGTCTTATCCAAAGTTTTTGTGCGCTGCCCGAAAATCGTTTTGGGGTCCCTCTTAGCGGTAAGTTTTCGCGAAATTTTCAATTTGGAATTTGGCAATAAAATGGCAACTAAAATTGCAGAATGAGAACAAGACTTGTGAGACCTCTTTTTGGTCAAATTAAAGCTTATTAAGAGTGCAAAAATGTTTTTGAGTACCCCCGTGGTTGTATTGTTAGGTTTTGATCTATAAGGGAAATTAAGATAAGTGGAAAAAAAATTGGGAAAAATAAAAAAGGAAAAATTTTTGGCCTTAAACCTAGTTTTTAATAATTAAAAACAAAATTTTAATTAGAAAAAAAAGTAAAAAAACAAAAAATTTTCTTAGGAAACTTTTAAATTTTAACGAATTTTGCAAGGGGGGTAATTATTGCGAGACAGGGTATTTCAATGAAAAAATGCTAGGATAAGACCCTAAAAATATTTCCTTTTCCCCTAAGGTGAAGCGAAACCTTTTTTTTCCGCCGAAATGACCCAGTTTTAATCCAAAACACAAAATTTCAAAAAACAAAACCGAGTCTCCCCCGCGTTTTTTTTGAAAATAACAATTAGAACAAAAAAAAAATCCCTTATTTTGCTAGCGACTTTCACAAAAAAAAAAATCGAAAATTAGGTCTACGCCATGGGACGTCCTCACCCCATTTTCCCTCGTCGTTGATCCATCTCGGGGAGAAATCGCAAAGCTCCGAACGGGAGGCTGCAGGCGTTGACGCGGAGCGTTTGGTCGACATTTGTTTGCATCCCGCATGCATCCCATCCATGATATTTTGCGGGCGGGAGGCAGGGTGGAAGGATAGGCGCCAGGTTTTTGGGCCGTAGCCTACTTGGTCGGGTGAGGGTACCAAAACCTTCTTCACAAAACCCCCTCCCAGACACGGGCCCGTCTGGGCCGCATAATGTGCGGGGGGTGGCGTTTCTGTCGAGGGGCCGTGCGCTCCAAAACCTTTTCTTCTGAAGTCCCCCACCCCGCCTCGGGGAGAGAGCAGGGATATCCGTAAATTCTGTCACGAATCGGCAAGCACGTCCGGGGGCTCTTTCGTCAGCGGACCAGGGCTTTGGAGTGTACCCAAAAACGTCGAGGTTGCCTGGGCGGCCGCCCGGAAAACAGGCCAAGCTTGCAACTTGCTTTCCTAAGAGGGCGAAGTTTTGTCGCAACCCTGAGCATGAAACGTGACACATCCCCGTGAGAGCCCAGTTCATCGTGGATTTTGCTTAACGTTGAAAATCTCTTTCCAAAGCTGGAGGCACGTGTTTTGGGGGGTTTTGGGGGAAGTTCGGAGGGGGAGGACGAGGACTCAGTGTCCGGAGAAATACGGTGCCTCCCATTTTTTCGAGCATGGAAGATATATATTCTTTGTGCCGCTTCCTCTTGTTCTGAAGCGAACTTGGCCCGTCCGGTCCAGAAGTTGCACGGCTTTGCGCGCCAGCGCAGCGACGCGTAATCCCATGAATGGTGCGGTTTTGGGGGCAATGAGAGAGGTCATAGCATCTTGTTGCTTTTTGGGGACAAGATGTTAGCCATGGGCATTCCCGCTTTGTCCCCTCCCCCCGCTTGGTGTCGATATGTATTCCACCTCGGGGCCCCTGTTCCCCGTCTTGTCTTTGGGGACGCGCCCATGTCGTACCTGTCAAAAAACAAGGTGCAACCCCCCGTAGCCAAAACCCCGTTTTGGGAAATCTCTGCAGGGGGGATCCACCAGGCCTTAAGTTTGTGAGCCGGAAACGGGGGGCTGCTGAAGGGTAGCCTCCCCTCGAGGCCCAGCACGCGAAGGGTAAGGGGTTTGCGAGGCCGGAGACCCCCGCGTTTATCCTCCAGAACCATGGAAGGGCACTTTTTGTCGTACCCGGGGTGGCCTTGGTCGTCAAAGAGGGCAAGAGGGGAAAAGGGAGGCTCATAGTTGGGATGATGGTGCGAAGGTCCAGACTGCTTCGAGTTGGAGGGCGAGCGCGCCCCGAGGGGAAATCTGGGTCCCGTGACAAACACCTCTTTCCCCCCGATTGAAAATTTGGCTTTCTTTCCCCCGGTTTTTTAAAGTATTTGGGTAGGCTGACGATGCGGGCCTCCCATGGGCTTTTCTGCGGCATCCTGACCTTTCCCCCTTCGTACTTCGAGAGCTTCCTTGCCATCTCCTCGTTCTTGGCAGTGCGTCCCCATCTTATCTGAAAAACCTTGGGGAAAGGACGGGGGAGTTGGGTTTTTCGCGAGTGGGGGGGTTTTTTGTGCTTCTCCGTACGCCTCACAATTTTTTGGGGGTGGATTTTAGCAAAAGCACGTCGGGGCCCGACCAAACGTCCCTTCTAGGGTCCTCCTGTGGGCCTCTACGAATTCGCCTTTCGAAGCCCACTTGGCCAGCATACTCCGAACATCCTCCTTGGGCGTCCGAGGTCGAAGGCCCAAATCTCCGTTAGTTGCACCGCAAAGGGACACACGATTTCATTGCGAGACCGGGGAAGGAAAATGTGCGATTTTAATAAATGAATTTATTTTATTTACGGGTTTTAGCAAATTTCTAAAATTATAGCCAATAAAATTTTACATTTATTTGCGAAATTTCATTACCGTATGTCAAAAATACGACCATGAGGGGACAGTCGAGAAAAAGTTACCATTTTCTATTAATCAGACGGTAGGGGCCTTTAGGAGAACAGATACAGCCAAAAACCCATTTCAGACTTTTGATGTGAAATTAAGGCCAAAATTATTCCTTTTATATTTTTTTCCATTTTTTTCCACTATCTCTAATTTCCATTATAGTTCAGTAATGCGAACAGATACAACACGGAGTACTAAATAACATTTATGCAATCTTAATAAGCTTCAATTTGAGTCCAAAACGAGGTCTCTACGACGTCTGGTTCTCATTCTGCAATTTGTAATTGCCAATTTTATTGCCAAATTGCCAAATTGCAAATTGCGCGAAAACTTACCCCTAACGAGTGACCCAACTACGATTTTCGGATCAGCGGCACAAAATGCTTAGGATAAGACCCTCAAATATTCCTTCCCCTAATGTGAAACGAATCGCCCTAAGTGACCCTACTATATAGCCTCATTGACCACCCGGTAGCCTAAATAACTAATACCCCAGCATGACCTGTGTGTGATATGATACCATGCTTCCATGATACACATGGAAAAACATGCTTAACTTTCTTGGTTTTGTAATGGTGTTTTTGACCCCACATGTATTTTCTCTATTCTTACCTTTCACTTTCCATTTATTTGTTGAATTAGATTAATTACAGTTTCCATTAGAAATTTGGAAAGCAAAGGTCATCCACAACCTCTTTTTTATGTGAGAAATGTACTTGTGCCCTAAAACAAAGCTGGAAAGTTGGCAATTCATTATAAAAAAAAAGGGGGGAGCCATATAAGAAAGCTGGAGGGTGCTGGGAAGAAGAAAACCAAACAAGCATCTTAACAAACGGCATTACTTCATGGTTATTTTTTGCATTTACACTCTAGATCAGAATAAGGACTCGTACCATGGAAGAAAGTGTTACCAAAAACATGCAGCCCTGGATTGATATTCAATATATTTAATTGCATCTTTAAAAACATTTAAACACCTTTTCCTTCCATTGGGAGATGGAATTATTTTTTTTGCCTCAAGAAACTTTTTGATTTAGCAGAATTTTCACTTTAACAAAGGGGGCGTTGGTCTTTGTCCTCTATGGACGTCATCGATGAGGTCATTGGACAGTAACAAAAGCCTCATGATAGAACACACCAATACCAACCATTTGGACATGGATTATGTGAAATTGGTCTGTTCAAAAGGAAGTTATAAGCAAATCATATTTCGTTCTACCCCTCTAAAACATTGACTTTTACGAAAAATAATGGGCGCCGCGGTCAAAAAACTCCATGGGGGGTACTTGAGACCCAAATGTTTCCGTTAAAATGCTTTTTCCAAGTTCACAGACCCAGGGGTAAAGGAAAAACCAAAGAAAGTTGAATAGTTGGGGGGGGGGTGCATGGTGGACCCCCATCAGACCATGGCCTAGGCTTCTAATGTACTCGTGTCCATGTGGCCTTTCTTATGTATAATTTGCCTCGAGTACTTAAGTTAAACTATTTGTCTTGTTGTTGTTGTGTTTTTTTGCCGGTATGCATTCGGGTTGATATTAACATTCTTATATTATTATTATAGAGGTATATAGCTATTATCAATTATTTGCTTTTAGTACTTAAGTTCTATGTTCCCTCGTATATATATTAGTGTTGTTTGCCTTGTATGCCTTCGGTGAGAATAAAGTAAATATTATTACTCTTATTATTAGTAGTATTGGTCTGGAGGGAGGTGGGAAGGAGCTGCATCGCTACAAGGAGGGAGTCTTCAAGAGCCATGAGTCAGAGGGTGCAGCCATCCCTCTGTGTGCATAGAAAGCCTGCCTTCACCTACCCACACTGCCTGCTCACCCTCCACCCAAGACACCATGGTAAAGGAAAAATGTCTCCTTCCTCCCCTCAATTATCTGTCTGTTTGTCTGTCTTTTGTGTCTGTTTGTGTGTCTGCCTGCCTGGATATACTGTCTGTCTTTGTCTGTTTGTCGCCTGCCCGTATATTTGTATAGGCTCTCTCTCTCTCTGTCTTATCTTCACAGAAAATAGGTTAAAAATGGACACACTCAATCTACCCTTAAATTAACCCCTTGAGTGCCCGCGAAAGTAATTCATTTGTAATTTGGGTGGCATTATTAGACGATTTTAGTGAATATAAGTCAATCTGATTTATAGATATCGACCTGTTAGTATCATTGTTTACTAACTAATTTGGCAATTAAGTGACTTTTCTAAATTTTTAGCTAAACAACAGAATATTTTCATACAACAAAGGAAAGACTGGTGAGTGAATGGATTTTAAAATAACATGTAACTCTGCTTCTTTCCCATACACCACCCGGGTAAAAAGGAAATGGACACTCTCAATCTACTCTTAGAAAGCAAAAAACATAGGCATTTCCTATTCCTAGTTAGTGATTCGCAGGACAATGTTTACACCTTATGTTTTGTAATTACGGAATATGTTTGTTGTTGTGTTCTGTTACTTCCTCTAACAGCAGCCTTCCATGTGACCTGCCTCCACTACTGCATCGCTTCGCCCCCCTTATAATAGCGACCACAACAACGGATTTTTTCGTTTTAGTATAGACGAGCGGACAGCCAATAAAAACTAGATTTGTCTTCTGCCGTGCTGTTTTAGCTCGTATTTTATCGTCATGCCCGCAGTAAGCGTAACAAGCTTTTGAAGGCTCGAGAAATAGCTCTAAACAGTCAAAAAACTTGAGCTATTGAAGAACATACAGTAGCCTTTTCAAAAATATATGCTATAAACGTCCGACATGAAACGTTTAAGTTACAATCTAACTAAACATAGATTTGCATAGATAAAAAATAGAACTCATCAACATTCTTCAAATTTGAAATATGTATCAGAGATCTATTCGATTAAATATACACCCAAAAATGACACTTTTTTCTTTTTATGGATCATCAGATATTGGTGATACACTTTATATACATTGCTAAGAACTGTGAGAAGATTCCCTGAAACACATTGCGATGAAATCAGAGAGAGAGAATTGCCAAATATAGTGACCCCCCGGGGACTCTCCCCTTCAAATTACATTGTGGCTAATTATATCGTTATGCATTATGACGCTCCAAACCCTACGAGCATCACAGAATAATAGAATATTCAGGCCAGGGGAGGAGAAGGAATCATAGGAATACAGAGGAATGTAAACAGACACCAGTGAAGACCTATTGGTCTTTATTGAGGGTATCTGCTGAACTACATACTACTATCAAACTACATGTTAAGAGAAACAGTTGGAAAAAAGTATACCTTGTCCCTAAAGAGGATAGAAACATGGAAGTTCCTTTATGAAGAATAAGAGGAATGAAGTTAAGTATGCTAACTGAAACTGACACTAACCCTAATAATCCTGGGAGGTTAATAAATAATTCGCGGGGCAGGGCAATATAAAACCATCATACTTACTTTAAGATAGAAGAAAAAATGGACGTAGAGCCGAAGTAATCCAGTTGGCAGCTGACTGCTAAGTATTTATCAAGTGAGTAGTTAGTAGTATTAAGCGGGAAGAGGATGAGAAGCATGAAAATTGCCACTGTCCTGCACTGCCAAGGGGGTGGAAGGGAATATATGTGAGTGAATGGTGGATGACTTTGTACATATGTTTCTGAGCTGTCTTTCTACTAATGTTTCTATTTCTTATAATGTTGGGGTCTTCTGTAATGGCCCAGTTTAACATGAATTATGAGGAAAATTTAGGAAGATTGATTTTCTGTGTATATATTCTATATATATATTATATATATATTATATATATATGTATATATACTATATATATATATATATATATATATATACATATATATATCTTTCTATTATATCATATATAATAATATATAATATATATATATAATATATATATACTATAATATATATAATAATTATATATATAATATATATAATTATATATAATATATATATATATATATATAATAATATATATAATATAATATAATATAATATATATAGATATATATATATATTGTTGTTTTGCTTCATTTTTTGATAAAAATAATAGAAATTGACTTTCTGTAGTGGATCACCAGCCCATTGTTTTTATGAGCTTGTAGGATAGTGAGGAAGACTGAATGCTGTGGGTGATGACTGGGGCTCCACTGTAGTCTATCTTCTCCAGCTTGATGGTGAGTGAGGAAGAGTAAGCTGGCCTTATAGGCACTTTGTGGGCGACAAATCCCTCCGGCAAACGCTCGTGGCCGTTTCTCCCCAACACACATCAAACGAATCGACCTACATACAATAGAAAACCCTTTAACAAATAATTATGGCTCCAATGAATGTTTTAAGTGCGTGTATGAAATCGTTCTTTTTATAAAGGTGTTTTTCTTTGAATATGGACGAATTCACCTTGTCCTGTTTCGAGGAAGAGGCCTTGCTTAAATTCTTAATTTTTCTTTCCGTCGACATGGCGGCGGGTAAGGAACCTAGTCTTCTCGGTCCTGGGATTTCCCCTTGGACATGCTTGTAGGTAACAAAAATTTTCAAGATATTAGTCTAAATGTGTTTTAACGAGTCATTATGGCTGTGATCAGAATTTTAGTTTTTACGCCACAAATTTCATGAGTAATTTAAGACTACCCGGGGTGTCCTTGAAGACACTGGAACAGCGTTGGCCTTCAAGGTTGATGCGCTTCAATTTTAGCTCCGTGGAGGGTTGTTGACAGTGGTGTTTAACCGTGGCCCACCGAGATGATAAGGCCTGGTGGATCGCCGTGACGTCACACCATAAAAGGATACCACCCGCTCCGCTCCCCGTAACAAGTTTACCTACCTAATATAATGTTTTCAGTATAAAAAGATATACATGTTATCTTCGGAAATGTTTGTTCTATAATATTATCAAATAATAAAAACCGTAAAACATCACAAAAGAAAATGCCCATTATGAGACTTTCAAGAAATATGCTTAACTTAAACTCTTCGCCATTTAATATTTTGCTCGCAAACATTTAAATGGAGAATATAAATAGAAGCGGAAGTTAATTAGCTTTCCATGGCTATATTTCGTGTTAGTGATAAATGAAATGTAGCGGCATGCATAAATTAGCGTTAAATAAATATAAAAAACAATCAGAAATCGGGTAATTGTCCTACCTAAATATATTGTTTATCAGTATTAAAATATACACGGTTATCTTTGGAAATGTTTGTTCTATAAATATTATTCAAATAAAAAAACCGTAAAAACCACTAAAGAAATGCCATTATGGAGACTTCAAGAAAATATGACATGAAACTTAAACCTTTTCGGCATTTAATATTTTGTGTGTTTTTTTACATGGAGAATATCAATAGAACGGAATTTAATTAGCTCTCCTCTTCCATTGATATACTTCCTTTTCTGATAAATGATAGAACCATGCTAAATTATCGTAACGAAATAAATAACATCAATGAAACGAGTAAATGACCCATTTCATGATGTTAATTATTTAGTTAACGTAATTTATGCATGTTCTAATTCATTTATCAGAAAAGAATTATCAATGGAAAGCGAATTAAATTCCGCTTCTATTGATATATCCATGTAAAAAGTTTTTTTAACAAAGATATTAAATGGGCGAAAAGTTTTAAGTTCATGCCTATTTCTTGAAATCTCATAATGGCATTTCGTCAGTGTGTTTACGGTTTTTTATTTGAAAATATTATAGAACAACATTTCCAAGATACATTATATATTTTTATACTGATAAACATATATTAAGGTAGGAAATTACCCGATTTCATGATTTTTTATATTTAGTTAACGCGAATTTATGCATGCCGCTAATTCATTTATCACAAACGAAATATATCAATGGAAAGCTAATTAAACTCCGCGTCTATTATATCTCCATTTAAAATGTTTGCGAGCAAAATATTAAATGCGAAGATTTTAAGTTATCATATTTTTCGTGAAAGTCTCATAATTGCATTTTCCTTGTGTGGTTTTTACCGGTTTTTTTGATAATATTTAGAACAAACCTTTCCGAAGTACCATTATATCTTTTATACTTTGATAAACATTATATTAGGTAGGTAAACTTGTACGGGGAGAGGAGCGGGTGGTATCCTTATGGTGTGACGTCACGGGGCGATCCACCAGCCTTGTCTCTCGGTGGTCTCGGTTTAACTCTTCGGGCTGGAAGTGAAGCTCGCACCAACCCGCGTAAACGAAGTTGGGGAAACTTTCGTCACGGGATATAGCCTGTAAAGATAGTTATCACATACGTTTAAGTTAAAATAACTATCAAATGTTTTATTTTTTCAATTCTTTTAATTGTGGCCAAATGCCTTCCTACCTTGAGCCAGCGGGCACACAGGTCTTTTTTAGCATGAATAGGAAACTGACTTCCCGCAGGGATTGTCGCCCCCCAGCCGCGATGCGCTTCTTTCCTCGTGCTTTGGGCGGCATTGGACTACAACACACTTCCTGTCCATGATGCAACTTGAGGTTTTCGGGATCTGGTTTGAGTAGACAAAGCAATAAACTATCTAAGTCATCTCCGATCTGAAAAAAATAAACTGAGAGCATTGGTAAATTTATATTATCCCCGGCTTAAAATATGTATATTTCTTTTACACATCACTGGAATTTTTAGTTCAAGTCATCTCACAAACAATGGTATAGACTGTACATAATGGAGTTGTTTATGAGGATGAAGCCACCCTCTTTAAAATGTTTTTGGTTTAAATTCTGATGATTTCAATTTTCTAAATTTATTCCATACAATAAATAGTGGTTAGTGTTCTTCTGCTTTAAGTGAAATCTCCTGAATTGGATTTTTATTAACGCCTTGCAGTGTCATAATTAGTACTTCGCGATGATCATGGGGGGGGGGTTGAGAAATGTGTAAGGGTGGGCCATGGCTGATCTCTCGTCCTATATACGCCATGTCAAACAGTCGGGTGTGCATATACATAACAACAAATACATAATCATCCGGCCGATAGACTACGGTACGCGATGCATATAGACCCTGAATGTTTACCTATTTTTGTCACACGGTATTTGATGATTTCGCACACACTAAAACATATTTCGGCCAAAAGGCAATCGCCCACACGCTGGAGGCATTTCGCCCGACATTAGATTACAGTTTTTAATATTAAGAGGGTAAGTACTATTAAGGAACACAAGAACTTGCTTGGTAAAATTGATTCTTTTTCACAGCCCTTAGTGGGCTTTTTTCTCCAGACTCTTCACAGTTCCATTCAGATACCTCGAAAGCGTAATTATAAATTAAGGGGAGAATATGCCCCCCTTCACCCTCCTGCCCCCCTAAACGACCATCCCCCTGGACCCCTCAAAAATATTATATGGTTACTACTAATCTACATCACTAACTCATAGGTCATTAATAACCATCCTAGACCCCCCAAACAAATTAATTACTAACTGGTTCAATTCGAGTTCTTTCCCAGTCTTATGTCTCGCTAGGAGATTTATTTGGGAATGTTTATACGTAAGGTTAGGATAGTTCCAACGGGTTTTTAGTTCCAAACGTTATAAAGACCCAGCAATACATTGTTCACGTCCTTAGATGAATACTACATGATAGTTGAGAGATTCATCATTCCAACTTTAGAAAGCTTGTTCATATCTTAATGGACCAGTAAGCAGTTAACCATTTTAATTCCAGAATTTTTTGCTCAGTTTTGTCTTTCACAATTAAAATGATGACATGATTTTTTTTTCGGTGAAGGCACGCGGAGTTTAGGTAAGCAGAGTTTCTCCTGTAATCTAATACTCAATAAATGGTTTTTTTTACCCATCCCCGCTTCAAAATTATTCAATCGACATGGGACCAAGCCGGTTCTTACCACCTACGATTTATTATTCACTATTTATTTCATTATCACCCTTTATTACCTCTCTGCACAGCGAATCATAGGTAATAAGTAATGCAATTAACACCCTTAGTACCTCTCCGCACAGCTATCATAGGGTGTTACAAGGCGTGTCCCCTATTCCCTCTCTGCACAGCCCTCATAGGGTGGTTAGCAAGGCAGTGTTACCCTTTACCCTCTAATGCACAAGTCTATCATAGGTATTAGAAGCATTTAACACCTTATTCCCTCTCTGCACAGGCCATCATAAGGGTGTTAGCAAGGCAATTGTTACCTTATTCCCTCTCTGCACAGATATCATGAGGGTAGTAGCAAGGCATTTCAACCTTTATTCCCTCTCTCTCTCTCTGGCATTAAAGGCTATCATAGGGTGTTTAGCAATGGCATTGTCACCCCTTATTCACTCTCTGCACGAGCTATCATAGGGTTTTTTAGCAGGAATTTCCCCTTATTCCCTCTCTCAACGCCATCATAGGTATAGCAGGCATGCAGGCTTATTCCCTCTCTTGGCACAGCTATCATAGGTGTTAAAACGAGGCTTGTCACCCTATTCCTTGCTCTCACAGCTATCATAGCGTGTTAGCAGGTATTAACAGCCATATTTCCTTTTCTGGCACATCCAATCAATAGGGTGTTAGCAAGCATGTCACCCTTATTCCCTGCGCTGCACAGCCATCATAAGGTGTTACAGCTATGGAACAGCCTTATTTTCCTCTCTGCCAGCCATCATAGGTTTAGCAGACATTGTCACCCTTATTCCCTCGCTGCACAGCTATCATTAGGTATTAGCAAGGAATTATCACCCTTATTACCTCCGCACAGCCATCATAGGGAGTTAGAAGGGCATTGTCACCCTTATTTCCTCTCTGCACAGCTATCATAGGATGTTAGCAGGGCATTGTCACCCTTATTCCCTCTCTGCACAGCCATCATAGGGTATTAGCAAGGATATGTCACCTTATTTCCTCGCTGCACAGAAGCCATCATAGGGTGTTAGCAAGGCATTGTCACCCTTATTCCCTCTCTGCAGCTAGCATAGGTTGTTTGCAAGGACAGTGTCACCCTTATTCCCTCTTCTGCACAGCACATAGGGTGTTAGCAAGGGCACTGTCCCTTATTCCCTCTCGTGCACAGCCATCATAGGGGTTAGCAATGCATGTCACCCTTATTGATATCCCTCTCTCGCACAGCCATCATAGGGTGTTAGCAAGGCATTGTCACCCTTATTCCTCTCTTACAGCTATCATAGGGTATTAGCATGGCATGTCACCCTTATTCCTTCTCTGCACGCCATCATAGGGTATAGCATAAGGCATTAACACCTTTATTCCCCTCTCTGGCCACAGCCATCATACGGTGTTTAGCAAGGCCATTGTCCACCCTTATTCTCTCTCTGCACAGCTATCATAGGATGTTTAACAAGCATTTTCACCCTTATTCCCATCTCTCACAGCTATCATGCGTGTTAGGCAAGGCATTACACCCTTATTTCCTCTCTGCACAGCCATCATAGGATGTTAAGCAAGGCATTGTCACCCTTATTCCCTCTCTGCACAGCCATCATAAGGTGTTGCAAGGCATTGTACCACCCTTTATTCCTCTCCGCAACAGCATCATAGGTATTAGCAAGGCATTAACAGCCTTCTTCTTCTCTGCAGAGCCATCATAGGGTGTTAGCAAGGCATTAACACCCTTATTCCCTCTCTGCATAGCCATCATAAGGGATAACAAGGCATTGTCACCCTTATTTCCTCTCTGCACAACCATCATAGGTATTACAAGGCATTGTTCACCCTTATTCCTTTCTGCACAGCATCATAGGGTATTAGCAGGCATTAACAGCCTATTCCTCTCTGCACAGCCGTCATAGGGGTATTAGCAAGGCATTGGTCACCCTTATTCCCTCTCTGCACAGCATTCAGAGGGTATTAGCAAGGCATTAACTTCCTTATTTTTCCCTCTCTGCACAGCCATCATTGGGTGTTAGCAAGGAAATTGTCACCCATTATTCCCTCTCTGCATAGCTATCATAGGTTGCAAGGCATTGTCACCCTATCCCCTCTTTGCACAGCCATCTAGGATGTTAGCAAGGGCATATCACCATTATTCCCTCTCCTGCACAGCCATCATGGGTGTTAGCAAGGCATGGTCCACCCTTATTCTTCTCTGCATCAGCCATCATTGGTGGTTTAGCAAGGCAATATCACCCTTATTCCCCTCTCTGCCCAGCCAT
>JACEEZ010014841.1:0-40000 GCA_016584305.1 Chionoecetes opilio
GGCGGGGGGGGCCCCAGAGAGGTGGGCCGTCGACTACGCTTCAAGCCCCGCCACCACGACAAGGTGACTCCCCACAGCGGGGGTCTGGTAATGAAGGACGGGGCGTGTGCTGGCACGTACTTGAGCGCGTGGTATCTGGAAGGAATACCACCTAACTCGCTCACCGCGCTAAGACACTAGTCTCGTAAGATATCACCGCGACGCAATAAGACGTGTGGCCACACCGCAGGATATATAAAATCTCCTCCTCTCTCCTCTGTGTTCCGCGGAGAGCCCAGCGTGTGGTGGGTACATGTCAAAGGTTATTTCAGTCCTGACATAAGTGTGAATTGATGGTGTGAATTGAGGGATGAAGATTCAGCACTCTTCCTCCTTCTCCTCGCCTCCTCACCTTCTCACTCTCTCACACTCTCCCTCACCTTCTCTCACTCTCTCTCTCTCACCTTCTCTCACTCTCTCTCTCTCACTTTCTCTCTCTCTCTCTCTCTCTCTCTCTCTCTCTCTCTCTCTCTCTCTCTCCTCTCTCTCTCCTCTCTCTCTCTCTCTCTCTCTCTCTCTCTCCTTCTCCTCCCCTCATCTTCTCTTTCGCCGGGGGACGGGAGGGACCCTTAGCTGTGGTCAGCAAATGTGCAGGTGGGCGCCGGCCACCCCTTCATAGGGCTGATAAGGAAGAGTGTTGTTAGCACAACATCAATTGCCTCTCTCCCTATCACCACCATCATCAGTACTCTGCCTCTTCCTCCCTTCTCTTCCTCCCTTCTCTTCCTCCTTTTCTTTCCCCATTTATTCTTCCTTCCCTTCTATTCCTCATTCTCCCAACTCTCCAGCCCTCACAATAATAATAATAATAATAGAATAATAATAATAACAACAATGAAAATGTGAGCTAGGTTAGATTTTTATAGTGACGCTTGTGTGATATGTAATGGTCCGTTTTCTGTGATGGTCTACCCTCAGAGGTAGAGGGAGGGAGGTTTCACAGCGCGGCATTGTCAGCTGAGGTGCAACCGGCTAATGATAACACGCTCCTCAGATACTGAGCCAATGAGCGTTAAGCTACCATACGCGTCTCAGCAGTCGGAGTAGTCACTATAAAATGGCCCTACAGCTATAGTCAGTTCTTGGTCTTGGTACTAGTTAGGAGTCTGTTTCGAGAGAAAAAAACAACATAATACCGAAATCCAATACCGACTAAATAATATACCGATACTGGTATATCAAAAAACCAAAATACCGGTAATACAGGTAATACCGACGCCAAAATACCGGTATTTCGGTATACCGGATACCGGTGCACATCCCTACTGTGAACAGGAGGAAGACTTGTGCGTGGCTATGTGCGCTGCAACGCTCACCGCTTTGAGCCGTGACGACTGCATCACACTGGACGAAGGGGACGTGAGAGATGCAGCCAGGGACGATCCCGTATACCAACGGCTACTGAGGAAGGTACGACCAGCCAACTGGCACGCCCACAAGGCACAAGAGGCCGCCTGCATGCGTCCGTTCTACACAGTGCGGGATAGGCTGGCTGTGGTAGGTGATCTTGTTACCTATACATTCGACCAGGGCTGCGTGCGCCTGCTCGTGCTGGAGTCCCTCCGTCATCGAGTGGCTGCCAACTTACATGCTGGACATCAAGGGCTTGATTCCATGCTGAGGCGGGCCAGACAGTCTGTCTACTGGCCGGGCATGGAAGGGGACATACAATATCACAGGTCATAACAGTGGTTCCAAGGAAACACAGTCTTTCCTTTGGGTTTAATAACAAGAGCGGTACAACCTCACTCTTGTGGTGGCTACAAGGCACTGCCGTGATTCCCGTCACGCCGTGCTTCCTAACTCCCTCCTACAATGTTGCCAGCTCGCTACGGTGGTGCCAAATAATCCTACAGTGTGTTATTGGTTTTAACTTAGTAGGGGCACCTACTTGTTGTTGTTATTTTACCGGTAGATAATTATGAACTAAATTTAGGTCTGTAGACTAGGTATTTTAAAAGCATTTTGAGCTCGCTGCCACGTTCCAGCCGCAAGAACTGGGCCAAAAGCAAAGGGGCCAGAGGCTGGACGCCTATACTTGATTTATTTACATAATAAGGGACTGATAAAGGGCAAACTAATAGATATACCAAGAACACTGTTCACTGTCAGCCCCTATAAATTAGAAAGTAAGATAAGATATTCCAGAAAGTAGATGTGCCAATTTAGTTATCATTTGCTGTAATTTAAATCGTAGAAGGGGAAAAATAGACACAGAAAGAGAGTCCCAGAGTTTACCAGTGCAAGGGGTGAAATAGTAAAGATACTGGGTGACTCTTGCATTAAGAAGATGGATAAAATAGGGATGATAGTAAGTAGAAAGTCTTGTGAAGTGAGGCCGCAGGATGGGGGGAGGCATGCAGATAGCAAATTAAAAAGTGCAGTGAGCAAGAGAATATCCGTAAAAGATTGCAAGAAAGGCAACATTGCAGCGGTGACCGAGAGATTGAATACCCAATTTCTTCACTTCTACTTGATATAGCCTTCCAGACAGCTATCGCTCTTCTTCAATGATACTCAACTATTTCCCTCTTCTACAATTAACATTCTTGGTCTACCATTTACAAAATTTTATCTGAACTGGAAATGTTATAATTATATCATATTTTGATAAATCAGCTTCTAAGAAGTTATGTAACCTTCGAAGATATGTGTCCGCTTCCTACTTTCTACTTTTACCTTTATCTCCAGTAGTATATCATAGAGCTTTATATTTCCTCGTAGTCTGGGACTGAGAGTGATGTGAAGTGTGGGAGAGATGTATCCAGCTATTTTCCTGTGAATACAGGAAATACAGGCAAGGGTCCATCATTGCCCCATCACCTTTCAACACTTGTATTGAGTGAGTATTGGGCAAAGTTGTAGATCAAAGTAATTGTGGAGCAGCCCTCGGGAATACCAAGATCACTGATCTTGATTTTGCCGATGCTACAGTAATCTATACTAAGACGCTAAAGATCCTGGTGATGGGTCTCGAGGCGCTGCACGAGGAGGAAAAGCCTTTGGGACTTGAGGTCTCCTGGCTCAAGACCAAGGTCCAGGTGTTTGGAGGCTTACTAGATGAAACAACACAGTCTGTTCATGCGTGCGGCGAGGACATTGAGATCTTGGAATGTTATATATACCTTGGCAGCGCAGTCCATAATGACGGCGGGTCACGTCAAAAAGTTTTACGGCGGATTGGCATAGCCCACGGTGTTATGGACTCGCTCAGCACGAGTATTTAGCGTTGTTGGTACTTGTGCAGAAGGACAAAGATTCGGATATTCAAGTCGCTTGTGGTCTTACTCTATGGATGTACGTAAGACAGCCTTTAATGTGAGCCTTTGGTAATAAGTGTCTTCGCAGAATTATCGGGTATTGTTGGGATGATCACTTGTTAAATCAGCGATTGCACCGTGAGACTGAATCGAGGCCTATTACCTGCATAGTCCGTCAGCGCCAACTTCGGTTATATGGGCATGTGGCACGCTACCCTCAAACCGATCCTTCCCATCGGGTTGTATCTGTAGGAGACACTCTCGCACGGAGGAGGCCAAGGGGGCGCCCACAAGGCTCGTGGCTGGGGCAAGTTAATGTTTCCTGTCGATAGCTACTTGGGGGACGGGGGACGCGACGCTTCGCCCACCTTACGACGCAACTCCAACACGCGCGAGTTATCGTGCAGGCTCCCTTCCCATGCCAAACAAATCACGACAGGTAATATCAACTTGCCCCAGACCCTAGCCTTGTGGGCACCCCCATGTCCTCCTCCAAGCCGGATTGTTTCTTACAGATACAACCCGGTGGGAAAATCGGTTTCAGGGGAACGTGTAAAGGTATATAAATCCTTCCAAGATCTCAATGTCCTCGCCGCACGCATGAACAGGCTGTACTGTTTCATCTAATAAGCCTCAATACAACTGGACCTTGGCTTTGAGCCAGGAGTCTTCAAGTCCCAAAGGCTTTGCCTCCTCGTGCAGCGCCTCAAGAGCCATTACCATGCAGAGTGTTGTGGCACGCTACCCTGAAACCAATTTTTCCCACTGGGTTGTATGTGTAGGAGACACTCCGGCATGGAGAAGGCCAAGGGGGCGCCCACAAGGCTCGTGGCTGGGGCAAGTTGATGTTTCCTGCCTAGAGTGGTTTGGTATGGGAAAGGAGCCTGCCTGGGGACTCGCGCGTGGTGACCCCCGGGAGTGGTGTCGTAGGGTGGGCGAAGCGACGCCCCCCGGCGTATGCCCCCAATAATTGATTGATTTTCTATTTCCCCGTAGTTATCTATTCCTTCCTCTCCCATGTGTACAGTTGCTACTCACTACTCTTTTCAGTTCAGTAATTTTTACGATTATGATGTTTCCTTTGTTATACTTAATCACTGTTTAATACTCTGCAGTGGCGGCTCGTGATAAAATACAATGGAGGGACTGCAAACTTCACACAACAGTAGGATACACAAATTTGACCTATTTCAGATATGAGTTGTAGTTAATGTTCACGGATTTCAGGGCATGGTAGTAGTGGTGGTGGTAGAAGGAATGGTGGGGGTGGTAGTGTTGGAAGTAAAGGGGATGGCTGAGACATCATGTTGATGACAGCGACACCAGGTGTGCAGACTAAAGATCTTACTTCCCAACTCGGGATGATAAAGTCATTAAGTTGATGACTGAAAAAGGAAAATTCTAGTTATCAAGATTGCCACAGCCTAAACTTTACACCCCGGACACTGTGGAAGACCATTGTGTCTGTGGAAGACATTTCATAACAGGTAATTCTTTTTTATCTCTGAACGTTTTTGGTTTCGGGCAAGGATAAACAGCCCAGCCCGTTGTGGGCGACGTTGTCCCTCACTGCGCCTGTGTGGCTCAGGTTTCCCTTGTCATCCCGTAATAGGTATCTGAAAATGGGATTATTTTTTGTCAAGATTGGAACAGAGACACACATTGTGTTAGTGATGGTGAACAGGGTGGTGGGTGGTGTTGGCCTTACCTAACCATTAGACTTGCTACCTGCTCACCCTGTGATAACAATTCATAGTGGCGGCTCGTGATAAACTAAAATGGAGGGACTGTAAGCTCAACACAACGGTAGGATACACAAATTTTACCTAACTCAGGTATGAGTCACTAGAGTGAGTTGATGTTGATGTTCACGGATTTCAGGGCATGGTAGTAGTGGTGAGGGGTAGTGGGGGTGAAGGGATGGTGGGGGTGGTAGTAAAGGGGATGGCTGAGGTGGTGATGGTAGAATTACAGTATTACTTGAAAATAAAGTCGGTACCGCTTGATTTCAGTCTTTTCATTTAATGTCAGCTGGGAAAAGTTGATGTTTTGCAAATACTTCTCTCGATTTTCCATCGTCATAGGGTGATTAAAGAAAGCACGATTTAACCACACCGTACAGACGCACTGTAAACACGAGAGGGACGAAATTTAGCTGCCTCGACTGCAGCTCATTGTGTTCACAAGTGCTGCGGCGGCGGCTCAGACATGAATCGTACAGCAAATATAAAAGTAACTTAAATTTTGGTCTGGTTTTAATGAATATTCACTTAGTAACGTATTGAAAATAATTAAATAACATATATCATAATAAAAAGTCATTATATTTGTTAGTAGTGTATCAATTCTGCTGTGTCTCTAAAGGCATCATACACCTGGCAGTGAGTGTCTGGGGGTGCTGCAGCTCTGCAGCCCTATGCCACGAGCCGCCACTGATACTCTGTTATTCCTCTACCCTCTTTCTCCTTCATAATTACTCCTACTCCTCCAAATTTCTAGTCTCCTAGTTTTACGCACTTTTTCTATCTACATAGCTGTTCAACACCAGCATGTAAATCCAATATCGAAAAAGTTTTTTTTATATATGAAATAAACAAAATCTAAAGTATTTATGATTCTCCTTTTCATCGCGTTACTGAATAACATCATAGGAATATTTCAAGCTATAATTTCTAAACATATTTCATATATAGTAATATTTTTAGGGGTGTTTAACAGCCCATTAGTCTATTAATCATAAAATTGGTTGTGCAACACCCATAACAACATTATTATATCTTTAATATGCTTGGTAGGTATAACCATTAAATATGAGATATTTATAAATATTATACAGAAATATTACTCAATCAGTTAATGTAACATCGGCAAGAAGTCACAAATAGTACGTTGGGCCGCCACAGCGGCCCGATAGTGAGCCTATGAGAAAACTTCTAGCGAGCCTCAAATCGTACACTTAAACAACACCTGCTGAAGTGTGTCTCTTCATTTTTAGAAGTTTCTTCTGCTAAGGATATCTTGGAAAGCATAGAAAGTCTGTCAAAAGTGCGTAAGAAGTGCTGGAAGACCTAAGTACTACAGGTGAAGTACAGTGTTGTTGGACTTAGCCAATATAGCGAGGCTGAAATATAGTTGTTTGGCTATAGCATCAAGTCCTGAGCCCAGTTTTGCGCATGCGCACTGAGCCATAACAACGTATACATTGCAACGCTGGTGAAGCATCTGACTGAGCTGCGAGGAGTGAACAAGCGCTTCTTTCCTCTCTTTTTGAGCTGAGCGCAAAATGCTGGAACAGTCTGTCATGGCGGGAAAGGAGCCTGATGATAGAAGTGATATCTTGGCCACTTAATCTCTAACCAAGTAGAGAAAGCCATAAGTGATTGTATGGACAGACAAAAACCAGAGAAAGGTGTAGACAAGATTCAGACCAGAAGTCAAGGTGGTGCGTCTGGTGGTGGAGATCATGGTGTTGCTACCATCGTTACTGAGGTAATAAAAGCCTTACAGCCTCTAATTGTGCAGAGTATTACATCCCCAGTAACCCAAGCTGTCACTATCATGTCTGATAAGCTTATAAGGGAATTTAAGACGCAAAAGGATGCCACTGTTTCGAACATGAAGCGGCAGTTGAAGCAGCAGTCGTACCAACTGGAGATGATGGAGAGGTACACCAGGCGAGATAACATCAGGATACGAGGCATAAAATATGAACAGAATGAAGACACTAATGAAATTATTGTCAAGCTTGCCAATGACATCGGAGTGGAGCTGACGAGGGATGACATCAGTACCAGCCCCATAATCGGAATTACGAGGGACACCAACAAACCAAACCCGATCATCGTGCGATTCACCAGGCGTGACAAGAGGGTTCAACGCCTTAAGAATAAGAAAAGACTGCAGCATTAGTGTGGAGGCATGTGTAATTCCGTGGGAATTGTATGATAAATCTTATATTTCAACATAAATCAAGTCATTGTTAGTAGAGCAATGGAATAAAACATGGTTCCATTTTTTCTGCGAAGTTAAGTGCTATTTTGACGCATAATGACGCATTTGACGCATTATTCATGACGTTTTTGGGCAAGTATCAAATTAGATTTTGCTAAATATTGGCCAAAACATAGGCATGTAACATATCAAATTGAAGGTATTGATGTGTAGAAATGAAAACTAATGTCTATTGGCATGCATTAGCTATCTGAAACAATTTAGTTCCTTGTGAATTCCAAAATTATCCTATTATCATTCATTCTCACAGCTGATACATTGTACGCTTGGCACATACATTACAATATTATTTATATATATTGACAAATTATGGTCTTATCAATTTTATTGAGTATTACTCAACCACATCCTGATCATCGTCATCAACAACATCGTCCTCATCATCAGATTCTTCATCAAACGAGCATACTATCGCTAGGTTCATTGTCACATCTCTCTCTCTCTCTGTCAACACCTTTAAATATGGACTGGACAAAATACTACGGACAGTGCCGGATGAACCTCAGTTACCGGGTTACACTGCCAAGTGTAGGACCTCCAACACCATACCAGACCAGGTGGCCCTGTTAGACAGGGACGCCAGGACTGGCAGCAGCGGTGGACCACCACGACTGTGAGGCTTTGCCTCTTAACAAGACCAGTAAACCAAGTAAGTAAGTAAACATGCCTCTCCATCCGATTCGCACACACATAGTTCCGTACAAACCAGGCATGCTTTCTGCAGGAGCACGACGATGTGCCACACCTGCTTGTTGTGCAACCACACTTAACCAGTTCTACGATGGCAGAAGGAGCTGGAGGTAATGACGATGTGACTGCTGAGTACGAAGAACCCTCCAGGGTCCAACCGTATCCGATAGGAGATGGTATAGTAGGACATGCAGCAGTGTCGTTGGACCAGATCAGTGCCTGGTAGTGAGCTCTGAGTATAGGGTTCCTCAAAGCAGCTTGTGTCGGTGGCAATTTCTCGGCTTTAGCTTGGGACTTTCGGAACAACTGCCATCTGATCGTTGCTATGCTGACAATGTTGGACCGTGGACAATACAACCTGCACACAAACTCTTCTAGTGCTACGAACACATCTTCCGGTATTCGATTGTCTTGCCTAGCTGGCAGAATGCTGTGATGACATTCACGCTTGCTGTTCTCAAAGTGTTCCAGCCTTTTATTTTCCCCTTTTCCCAGCAAACTTTCCTGTGGTATCTGATCCGGTGAATGCGTGGAAGCCAGGCAATGCCTCTCAGATCCTGTCTCCCACGGCATCGGGGCACACTCTTCAGAGACATAAGACGACGCTTATCACCGGTTCCTGCTATGATGGCTGACTTTCCCCTCCAAGCTGGATTTGACGTCGTGTTGCTAGTACAAGTACGTCATGTCTGGTGATAAGATATGTACGACTTTACCCTTGCTTGCTGCATATACAGCATGCAAAATAAACCATGGTGTCGGCCTCCTCGTGGTTACTCGACAAGTCCTTCATATCGCCACAGGTTGATTCTGCGCCATTCTTTGTTGAAACAACAAGGAAACTTGCCAATCTCAGCAAAGTGATCCAGGTCTCTTTGCCAGGTATACGGTAAGCTGATTTTTGGGTTTTGCTGTTTCCCAAGAACTTCCCTTTAGTGGAACTTTTATTTGTGTGGCATCACCCACGGCAAATGGGGAAAATGTCAGCATTCTTCCATATCGGTGTTTCCTGGTGGTGTTCTTCAGTGTGTGTTCTACATCATATCGGTCAAACACCACGGGACTCCTTGATATCGTATAGCTAAATGTTGAAAATCTGCGCACAAAATGTTGCCAAAAAAAGTCGCAGGTTTTTGACTGAGATCGAGGAGAGTTCTTGTACAATAACCCTGCCGTCGATTATTAAAGTTTTCGGGCTGAGTTTTCCCCATCTTCGTCATCCTGACCAGGCGGCGTTGAAAGTACTGCCGTTTCCCCTCTCCTCTTGCGTTGCGCTTCCGGATTGCCATGAGCTTATGCTTTTTCCAGACAGGCGAGCAGCGATCCATCTGATGAGAAGAGTGGGTCTCGGGATACAGCTAAACTCATACTCGCCTATTGCTGTATTGCTGACGCAGATCCACATCTGGACTTGACCGGCCAATGATGATAAATCGTGGGGAAAAGTGAGCGATTTTCGTGATTTAGTGATTGCCTTTCATTTGATATGTTCAAGGGTTTTGATTTCCTTCAAATATACAAATTTAGATTTTTGGTTCATGACCGCAAAGGGGCATTTTTGGGTCATCATACATATGGTCATGAAAATGACCTTTAGGGTCACAGAAAAAAATGGAACCATGTTTTTTATGATAAAGTATATATGAAGGATCAAAATTATCTATGGTTCCAACAATTATCATAACAATCCCACGGGAGTCTGTATTCCTACACATGCCCCCACACTACATATACATCGAAAAAGATTTAACGAAGATGAGGAGAAACCTACAGTACGAGATTCGAAAGGACTCGATTAACATAAGAACATAAGAAAATAAAGAAGCTACAAGAGGCCGTGAGACATACACGTGGTAGTTCCTGTTACTTAACACTACCTACATCCACTTTTCAACCCCATCCATGAATTTATCTAGCCTCCTTTTAAAGCTCCCCATTGACTCCGCACTAACTACCTGTCTACTGAGTCCATGCCAATCATTCACCATCCTATTTGTGAACCAGTTTTTCCCTATTTCTTTTTTATATTACTCTATTCCAGCTTGAATCCGTTACTTCTTGTTCTACCCTGGTTAAAAGCCGTAAGAACTTTTCCTACCTCTCCTTTATTAAATCCCTTTATCCACTTAAAAACTTCTATCAGATCGCCCCTTACTATGCGTCTCTCAAGTGAGTGTAAATTTAATAGCTTCAATCTCCTCTCATAACTAAAGTAACGCACCCCTTGTATCATTTTGATCATCCTTCTCTGCACTGATTCTAACAAGGCTATATCCATCCTGTAATATGGAGACCAAAACTGAACCACATAGTCTAGGTGAGGTCTGATTAGAGCCAAATAAAGCTTTAGAAAAACCTCAGCACTTCTACTTTTAACACTTAATGGTAATGAATCTTAACACCCTATTAGCTCGATTTCTAGCCTCAATACATTGTTTCCTAGGTCGGAGGTCTGGGCTCACCCTCACTCCCAGATATTTCTGACCTTCTGATCTTTTCAGCGATACATTGCTTATGGTATATCTATTTCCTTGGTTTTTTCTACCAGCATTCATAACGCTGCACTTATCAATATTAAATTCCATCTGCCATCTGACTACCCACTCATTAAATTTATCTAAGTCTCCCTGCAAAATATTTACATCAGACTGTGATCCAATAATCCTACCTACCTTAGTATCATCCACAAACTTGCTGATATCACTGCTAATCCCACTATCCAAGTCGGTGATGTAAATCAAAAATAATAATTGACTCAAAACAGACCTTTGTCGAACTCCACTTGTCACCAGTCCCCATTCATATTTAGAACCATTAATTGTAACCCTTTGTTGCCTATCACTTAGCCAAGCTCTGATCCAACGAAGAACCTTCCCATCTAATTCATGAGCCTTAACCCGTGGGCTGCGACATGCCTTCCGGTAGCGCGATTTTCAAGTGCATGCAAAAACCTCGCCAACATTCGTAGAAGTCTACAAACTGTGTCACATGTAGGCCGCTATGTCAGCCCTCGATACCACACATAACCATCTGCCTAACTACGCTGTACGCAGGGATACCACTCCTTGGGTTTTTTCCCAAGATCTTGGGATTTAGGCCATGGCCTTGGGATATTTTTTGTCTATTATGGGATTTTTGGACGGATTATTCAAGTATTTCTCCAGCATTTTAACTCAAAGTAAGCATATGTACCGTATTTAGTTACCGTACTTTGTTATTTACTCTCTACGTACGCCATATTTTGTGGTGTATATTCCTCACAAGAGCCTTCTGATACAAGTTTATACAATAAATAGCCATCAAAGTGCTTTATAGGCGAAATATAGAGCGCTTTGTATTATCAAATACTACATACTCCCTCCACCACTTACTCTACCCGCCCACCAGGGATGCCACTTTAAATTTTCAGAAATCCCAAGACTGCCCCCAAAAGTACCAGGATCGACAAAAGTTCTTTGAAAAAAAGGCCAGGTATCCCAAGGTCTTTGAAAAAACATTGAAACTGAATCCTACATACGGTACACATGCTTACCTTGAGATACACTACTAGAGAAATATTTAATTAATCCCCTCAAAATCTTTGGAAAAACCCCAAGGAGTGGCATCCTTGGCCCCACCTCAGTAGTCTCTTGCAAGCGGTTTGGTGCCATTCGCGCCAGATATGTCAACTCCCGACCACAACCCTACCACAACCCCATACGTTTGGGTTAAAAATAGATATATTGCCGGATGCGGATTTTTATTACCTTGACGATGTGATTTTCATCCAATTCTGTAATGGTCACTGTTTCACCCACTTTGCCGCACTAGTAGTACTGCAGATAGGTGAAAGTATTGTGGGTTTGATGAAACAAGCATGGAATTTGGTCCACAGGTAGACTATGCCTCATGGTGATTTTTGTTTTGGGGGCCCTTCAGATTCGACCTGTGACAAAAGGCGGCCTTTTAAAGAGGGCCGCCACGCTTATTTGAAATTCTTTAAATTTTTGTAGGTAAATCAATTCTGGGGATGGGAATGTTTCCTTTGTTTATAAATCACATCAAAATTTACTGTCCACAAACATTTGAAATGGCAAATAATTACTATTTGGCTAAAAATAAAAATTATCATTTTTCGTCATTTTTACGTTTTTGAAATCAGGACCATTTCGTCAAGTGGCAAAAAAACCCAAAATTATTTTTTTTGTTTTTGTAGGCAGCAGAGGAAAACACAAAATAGTTATTTGGGTTAATTGCAAGTCAATGGAGGAAAGTGTAAAAACAGAAATGAACGTCTCTGTGACCCGCTCACTCAGAGCACTGCCCCACCGCCTGAAAAGAGCTGAACTTTAGACCCCTTCGGCTTTTTGCCCCGCCCTCTGAGCCGTTCGGCAGCCAAAATCGAAAGATTCCCTGCAAGCTTTGATTTTCTGGTGGGGTCGCCCGGTTATATCCATCCACCCCAGGCTTCTTTTTCCAGCCCATTCACTTGGTGAGGGGAAAGTGGAGCGGGGGGGGTCATCTTTGGGCCCAACAGTGCCAGCCTGGTAGACAGCTCTCTTGGTTTTTGGATGAGTGCAGCCGGGGTTAGGGGGGCAGACCATAATAGCTCTGCCTTTCTTGTGAACAGCTGTTTCCTTGCCTGGTTCACACCCCCTCTGTGGGGTGCGATCGTACAGCAGGCCCAAAAATCGCCCCAGGGGTTTTGCATCCACTCGTCAATGGCACGGGTTGGCAGGCACCCAAGGGCGAATGCTGGTGGAGTTCCTGGGTGGCCCAGGGTCCATGCATTCTTCTTGCCCCTGCCGCCAAAAAGGACCCGTGTCACACCCAGTGAAGCGTGGAACATCGGCAAGGCCACACATCGGTCGGACCAAGATTTGGCGATCTCATGAGCAGCGATGAACCTGAAGCTCTTCCCAGCTCCAAAGGCAATCCCATTCAAGAGTTGGGCGTTGGCTGATCTATGGCCGGACTACCACGTTGTATCAATGTCGTATTGCCTTTGCGTACCCCTGTTGTAGGGCTCCTGTAGGTGCAGGGGATACGAGTGTCGCCCCTCATGCGTGCATGGCGCGAGTGACCGTCCTGGCGATTGGGAGCAAAGAACGCCGTGCCTTGTGGGTGATGAGTTTTTGTGGTGTAAATGTCTGCCACGTTAGAAGCCAGGAAGGAGAACAGCTCGTTTTTTGCGTTGAGCGGAGAAACTCTTGCCAGTTTCCGGGAAAAGCATTTGAGGGCTCGACTCGTCTCCTAACTCCCTTTCCTCTTTTGCTGCGATGTCCGCTTCAAGCTTCTGTCATTACGATCCCAGACAAGTTAGCTGTTACATGCTGAAGTTTGGAGGACATAGGGACGGGGAAAATCAGGGGCATAACCTTTGGAATGTTTTTGCGCCCCTGGTCGAGCATGTTGATGAGGCAGCACCATCCGGGAGTTGCCCTGTACTCTGGGGGGGGAGAGACCTTTTTCAGGGAAAAATTTTTTTTCCAGGCAGGGCATCAAGTCAGACTTGGTTCCGTTTCAGGCCACCATCTGAGACAGAAGGGGGGAAAAGCCTGGTTTTTCGTGCTGAAAGAACTCGCCCAAAATCACCATGGCGTATTGGGGGCAAGTACACCCGGGAGAAGAGCGAACGTGTTCTTGGGGATGAAAATCTGTAGCTTTTTCCTTTGACTTCTCTCTGCGGGTGGGCGGCTGAAAGATGGGGGTTTGTTCGTTTGAGGGGATCTGGATAGGCACTGTCGGGTTTCACAAGCCTCTCTTCAACTTTGTCTCATACTGCTCGAGCCCAATTTTCTCCTTTCTGCCGCACTGGTCTCCCATTTCTGTGCCAAAACGTCTTGCTGTTGGGACAAGGAGATCCTGCTGTTTTCACGAAGGGTTTCCCATCTTTTCCCAGGGTCGGCCAGGATCGACATCTTGTGAAAAATGCCATCTGTCAGTTTCTTCTGTTCATGGTGATCCATCTGTGTCCTGCCTTTCTCGTTGATCCCTCAAATTTCCCTAAATTAACGAGCCTTCGGGCCCAGATCCATCCACGACGAAAGCTGCAGGGTTCTCCGACAGGCCCAAGCCCCGCCGTCCCCCTTCAGGGAAGTTTTGTTCTGCTCATGGGCCTGGTAAATAGCAACAGCAGAAATGCAGCTTTGATTTCGACGACAAAGTTCCCCTTTCAGAAATCAGCATAGACATCGGGGGAGCTGTTCAGTACACCATGTTTAGGGGGTCGGCACCCACTCGGTAGTGTGTATGGCCCAGGGGCGTAGAACAAAGGGACATTTAGACGGGGCCCTCTAGTAAGCAGGAAGGGGCCCTACGTATCGCTCCACTTCCCATCAACCCAGCTCCAGCTGCAGGATGAAGTACCAAAATTTGGAAATTGAGGGACGCAGGACCTTGCATCAACCAGTTTAAAGGACCACTTACCGCATCTTCCGGTCTGGAGGTACCCCTGAGGCACTCTCTGAAGTAGATACAGGCTATGCGTGACTTGGGTGCCCGTCTTGGGGGGTTTCACGGGGGTGTTTTTGAAACGAATCTGCTGTTCCCTGGAGAAAACCCCGGCCCTGAACGAGGCTCCTTCCGCCGCGCCCTCCAGAAGATCTCCAATTTCCTTGAGGGACCCACTCGATGTTTTAGGCCACCAAACATCACTACAATCGATCCTCGCCAAACTTGTGGCCGCTCCATTGGATCGCTTTCCAGAGTGTAGAGTGGGGTCACTGTGAGGACTGGGATCGGGCAGGGTTCGGACATCCTGCCGTCTTCACGATGCCCATCGGTGGCGGATTGCTAGGGTTTTTGCCTCGTCAGGAAAAAGGGGGTAGCAAGGAGTGAGACCCACATGCATGTTTTGGGGTGGTGTTGCTTGCTGGCTTGATGATGCACCCCAGGGATCATCATCCTCCTTAGGGTGTCGGGGTCACCACCTGCTGCAGGTGCCCCGCCAGCTGTAAAGCGAAAATAACTAATTTTTTAAGTAAATGTATGACATGTGGTAATTTTGTTTGATTTGTAAAAAAGTGGGAAAATTTTAATAAATAATGTAAAACCTACCGATATTCCTTTCCCGAAAGGTTTGGGGTTGAGCTGACATCGCTGGGTTTGGACATTTTTGCTTTGGCACCGGTGGGGGTTGCCTTGGAAGAGAAACGGGGGGTACATTGGTGTAGGTCTCGGGGGAGCTGCTGACATCTTTTGGAAAACAGCAGCTCACGAGGGGTTTGGGGGCAACCCCCCGGGGAAGCCCCACTGAAGTCTTTTGTCTGGGGTTGGAACAGCGATTTTCCAGTTCGGGAAAGGGTCTGCGCACGGGTTTGGTGGGGTTTGGCTTTTGTTTTTTAACTACAGCAGTGTGAAGAGGCCACCTTTTTTCAGTCAGGAGACAAACTGCTTTTCTCCCAATAAACATCACATTAAAAAACCTGCATTCCTGAACCAAGGCCATAATTCAAAGCATCATGGGAGCTTCTGGCTCAAAAAATTTAAAAAATGTATTTTTTTTAAATTATTTGTGATAATACCACATCATTGTCCCAAAAAACTTACATATGCATAGAGTAAAAAAAATAGAGAGAAAAAAAAAAGTGGGGGAAAAACAAAAAGAGTGACAGAGCCCCTTTGCTATGGCATACAACTTCCGAAGATATTTTGGCAACCTTTTTGAAAATGGCAGGCACTCCGCTCAGGGAAGAATATGGAAATGGCCCTAAGCCAAATTTCCAAGCCCCTTTTTTAATTTTGCTGCCAAATTTTTGCTTTTTTCACCAAACCACAATTCTTCCCAAAATATTTCACTTCTGCATACTATAGGGGCCCAGAAAAAATACACCCTTTACAGTCCCCCGAGTTAATCTTATTTCGGATCGCTCGTGTGGTACCTTGTCAAATCCCTTACTAAAGTCCAGGTATATTACCAAAACCCTTATCTTTATGGGTTTAAAAATTTTTCCTTTAAAAACTCAAAAAATTTGGGGTGAGACTCCCACTATTCTTTTTTTCTTTCTTACTCTCTTTCATTCTTTCTTTTTTTTTTCTCTTTACCCTTCTCTCTCTTTTATCTGTCAATTTTTGCTGCATTTCTCTATTCTCTCTTCATTTTCTCTATATTTCTTTCTCTTTTCTCTTTTACTCTTTTTTTTTCCTTTTGGCATGGGGAAGCTGAATTATCTGTAAGGTCCCAATTTTACCCCAGATCGGTTTTTATTAGCTGTACGACTTTTGGGGGGGAAAAAGGTAGGGTCTTTGTCCAGCCATAATCGGGCCGTGGTGAATTGCATTTTGAGTAAACACAAAAAACCCACACACACCCACACGACACAGACAAGACAAAACACCACACACACAACAGGGCCCCGTGTGAGGGGAAGCCCGCTGGGTTCCCAAAACCCGAAAAGCCCCGGGTTCGATCCCCGGGGGGAGCGGAAACATAGGGGCTTTTTCCCTTTAAAACCCCACCCTGTCCCCTAGCGGGAATGGGTCCCGGGGTGTTCCCGGGGGTTTTTGTGACCCCCCCCCCGGGGTGGGGCTTCGGCCTCACTAACTAAAAAGGATGAATGATAAAAATTTTGATATGGAGACGGGCCTACGGGGTTTGCTCTGGTGAAAAATACAACTAGATAAAAGGGAATACCCCCCAATACACATACACATACACACACACACAACACACACACACACACACACCACAAACAAAAAATTTAAAAGAAAAAAAATATTTGCAATGTGTAAATTACACGTAACTATTAAAAGTATACAAAAGTGTATTTCTTCAAAAAGCCCTGGTTAACCGAAAATTTTATTTCCCAAAGTGCAGTCAGGTCAGGGGGGGCTTTGACGATAGAACGGGGGAATGTTGTGCAAGATCGTTAGGGGTTGTAACCCCAACACCTCCTAACCCTCAACGCCGTCACGCCATCACTATGAGCTGATGAAGGAACCCCTAAACACCCCTCTACGAGAAAGTGTTTCTAGTTGTTTACTAAAAGGGTTTTGTGATAAAAAGAGAGACGAAATACCAAAACCCTACTTTTGTAATATATGCGGTTTTATTTTTGTTATTTTAAACATCATAACTTCCTTTTTTTTTTTTTTTTTTTTTTTTTCTTTTTACATCACAAAGGAGGGAAAGGCACAAAAAAAAAAGGGTACACAAACCCGCTTAGTTGCCAGCCCCTTAAAAAAGAAGTGGGAAAAAATAAAATAAAAACAGGGGGTGGGCCAAATTTAGCGGGAGGTGTTTGTTACCTTCTTTAAAAAATTTTTAAGCCCAAGGAAGTGGAAAAAGAAACGGGAAAGAGAGTTCCAGAGTTTACCATGAAAGGATAAAGAGAAAGAAAATGATTAATTTGCATGGGGAAGGGGGACAAAATAGGGAGAAATAGTAGAAAGTCTTGTGCAGCAGGCCCGGGGGGGGGGGGGGGAGGCATGCAGTTGAAAGCAGAAGAGCGTGAGCATGAAAAAAAGGGTAAAAGGATCAAGGAAGGAAATTGCGTCGGTGTTTAAAGATTAAAGACAGTCATCAGAGGAGGGGAGTTGATGAGACAAAAAAACTTTGACTCAACCCTTTTTAGGAGAGCTGTAGAGAGTCCCCCCCCAAACATGTGAGACATACTCCATAGGGGCGGAAAACCCCCCCTTAGAGAAAAGCAATTGGGGGGGGAAAAAAAAAGGACGCAGACGCCACAGGCACCAAACTTCTTAGAACTGTTTGAAAGAGATGAGATGTGAGATTTCCAGTTCAGATTTGTAAAAAGGATAGTCCTAAATGTTCATTGAGAAGGGGGAGACAGGTGAGTTCATTGAAGAAGGGGGGATAGTTATCTGGTAATTTTGGCGAGTAGTAGGTGAAGAAGTTGGGTTTTTGAGGCTTTGAAAAAAAACAAGGTTTGTTTTGCCCCCAATCAAAAAATTATAGAAAGATAAATTAGGCGTCGGGGCATCTTCCGTGAATCATTTTTTCCTGTTGATTTGGACGTCTAAAAAACGAGTTAAAAGCAGGGGGGGAATCATCAGGTGGAGTGGATAGGGCTTTGAGTTAGATTTAGAAGATCTTAAGGAAAATAGAAAGAGAGGGGGGAAAGGGGACAGAACCCGGGGGAGCACCACATTGTAGATTTAGGAGAAAAAAAGCCGTCTACAGCAGCGCAAAGAAGGGTTTTGAAGAAAACTTAAGATGAAGTTACAGGAGAAGGATAAAAACCGAATGGGGTATTTTGGAAATTTAAAGTTTTGTGCCAGACTCTATCAAAAGCTTTTAAATACCCAGTTGAAAATAATTAATATATATTATATATATAATAATAAATATTATTTTAATATATATAATATATATAAAATATATTTATATATATAAAATATATATATAAAAAATTTAATATAAAAATATAATATATAAAAATTATAATATAATATATATAAAATTAATATATATATATTATTTAATTATATATATATATATAAAATATATAATATATATATATATGTGTTGAGTGGTGGATGGGCTTGTATTAATTTTCGGGATGTACTGTATATGTTTGAAAATTGTTTGTTTGGCAATTTCCGGGCGTGCTGCGTCCGGTCCAAAATCTGAGCCCGCGCTCCAGATACATTCCAGGCCACGATAGAGTATCTTTTTTACTAAGTTACCCCATTTTAAATATAGGGGTTTTAAATAGACAAAAATTTAGCTTTGTTTTAACTTCAAGACATTTGCAAACACAAAACTAGCCAGATTCACAGGACGACTTGTAAATCTGCCCCCCCAAATTTTGTGGCATTTTTTTCTCTCCCTCGAGATCAAAAAAAAAAACCAACGTCGTCACCCAATATTCAATTAAAAGGGGACCCCAACCTGTTAATACCAGCGATAGCAGCCCATAAAAAACGGGCTATTGTCGAAAAATTTTCTCGACATGGGAATCTTAAAAATTTCCCTTCTTTACCCCCTCAGGACTTTATCAGTCTGTCGTTGCCAAGGGGCCTAGCGGATTTCCATCTACGTTCCAACTTTAAAATCAACTCCATTTTCACAGGATGATGATCTTGGACGGCAAAATGTTTCTCAAAATCGGTCCCAGAGCACTTCAAAAATCAGAAGAGTGTTCACTCGTTTTAAAGACGGACCTAAATTCAAACTCTTCAAATGCGTGTTTCTGGCAAGGAAAAACCCCTTGCTTTTCTTGGGCCCTCCCTTAATGCTGGCGGTATTCAGACGTCACAAGACAAAAATCCGGCTGAAAGCAGTACCTCACCCACCCAAAGTGACCAAGTGTCGTTTAAAGGGCCCCAGTTCTTTCTATAGGCGATTTATAAGAAAAAATTTTGCCCCTATCCATCTCCATCCTTTACTTCTCAAAAAAGATGGGGCCTTTCCTCGGTCGGGGAGTCAGGAAAAAGCCCTTTGCTGGTCTGAGCAGGATCTTACTTTTGTGCCCGTCTTGGGACCCTGATACTCTAAACCTTCATTTTCAAAACGTATATACCCGGTACGGTGGCCTAAGCAGGACACAATGGTAAACATCGCCCCCTCGGTATGCTTCAGCTCCTCAACAAGGCAGAGAAAAAATACGCGGTGACCGAATGAGGCATAGCGCATTTGGTCTTTGAAAAGTTCCACTTTTTTATTCATGGATATCAATCCCTCCTTAGAGATCATAAGCCCCCTTTCTTCATCTCTTCAAAAGGGAAACACTTTATGGCCGCATGGCTCGTTGATTTTTTCACAAGACAAAATTTCATACCAGATTTACATACATATATCAAGGGAAAAAATAATTTTGCGCCAATGCCCTTTCTCGCATGTGCCAAACATGTCCACACCCCTCAAACGTCATATTTTCACACTTTCCATGTTATCATTTACAGCTCAACGCAAGACCTCACCGGTAAAAAAAACATCATGCCATCTACTTACAAGTATCAGGTGATACTTGTAACCTTCCTCAGGTTCCATCTCTTTCACACTATTTTTTTTCAACCCAATTTTTTCACAAGGTAACCCCTACAGCAAAAATGAGGCCTCTCGTCTTATTATCACTTGTATTCCTCAAATCTTATCCCGGGTCCTTTGGACACAAAGGGGAGACGAGGTATGGGCCCTCTTCTTAGACCTGGAGAAGGCCTCGAGTTGGGTAGCCCCCCTACCCTCCTACCCTTTATCGGAAGGAGAGAGGCCCCTTGCTGACTGGCTCGGAGCTTTTTTCCCGACCGTGGGCAAAAGTAAAATTTTAAGGAAAGTGTCTTTCCCATCACCCCCACCAAGCAAGGAAGTCCTTAGCCCCTTTTTTGCTTAAAATTTTGTTTAAGACCTCTTAATGCTCAGATGGTCCCGAGTGAGGCTTTTTTTTATGCAGATGACCCCGCCCTTTTGCTCCCGCTAAGCGGGGCCCTTTTCCCCGGGTTTCCAATACTCCGCCGACTGCAGAACAAATGTGCTGATTGGGGCTAAAAATCAACCCTACAAATTTTGGTTTATTCCTTTTTGGGGCTTCCGCCTCCCGAAAATCCACCCATTTTGGCGGGCCGAGCTCCTCCGTACAAAGGGTCCCCCAAAACCTCGGCGGGGGCTGGACAATGGTTCACTTTTTAAAAGGGATGTTCAACATCTTTTGAGACCGAGCAGCGCCCGAAAAGGTAATTTAAAGGCATATCTTGCAGAGGAGCAGGCGCCCCCTTCAGGTAAACGTACTTTTATGTCCAAACATCCCCTCTTCATTTACTAAGTGTCCATGTCTCCTGGGTTAAAACAGGCCTTTGTCGTCCTTGAATTTTCACAATACGAGGGCTGCGCACGATTCGAGCACCACCTGGTGCCCTAACACTCTGCGTGCCGATGTGGGCTCCCTTCACACAACCCGTCCCAGAGCAAACGTCAACCTTTTTTGCGAGGTTCGTAAAAAGAGTCCAAATGAAGGTAGCCACCGAAAACCGCGCACCCCACCAAAAACCAACCAAAATTTGATGCAACGGGTTTTTATTCTGCAGCGGATCCCACAATTTCATTTGGGATCAGCGTGCGTACAGGCCAGCCCCCATCTGCCTTCCCTGATTTTTCTTCACCCCTCCTTTTGGGAGCCCAAACCCTTTCCCCGTCCGCCCGGTGCTGCAAAACCCAAGGTACCCTCCCTACTATCTTCAAAAAAAAAGCCTGCAAAACCATACTGCCCCAAACACTCCTGGAAAAACCACCTATTTTACTGAGGGGCCGTAGTAAAAAATGGTGCGGCTTTGGCCCTTTTTTGTGTGGAGGCACTTTCCACTCCTGTCGCATCACCCATGGGGTTTCGCCTTCCCAAACTGAATTCACTGCCTACAGTGCGCCTCGAAATGAAGGAATCTACGTACGGTGCCCTCAAATCTTCACCCACTCGCTCTCTCATTGGAGCACTCGATCACCTCTCCTTAAGGACAAAAATATTACCTTGTCCTCAATCTACCATCTTTTTAACGCCTTGCGCTCCAATAACACCCCTCACCCCCCACTGGGTTGGGGTAGGATCGCGGCAAAGAGACCTGGACCGCTGCTCGACATGCCGCCCCCAAAAGCCTGTCTCTGTCCCGGGTTCCCCCAGCCTCTCCCATCAAGTCTCGTGGGTCTGCTGCAGTGAAGAGACTTTACAAGGCGACCTTTAAAACTTTTCGCAGAGGGTTTCAAAGGCCCCCCTTTTAAGTCTCTTCATGAACAGTCCTCGATTTGAACCATTCTCCCGCCTTCTACGATGGATCCACGCACCATCACCAGCCCGCATGCCCTTTGCCGGCTACCTCGGAACAACCCAAATGACAAATGAAGCGGGGGAACCATGCGAACAGCCAGAGATGGGGGATACAATCTAACTATGTCCCGCATTTCCCTTCCACCGCCGGCTGGCCTCTACCATCACCATCTTACTAAAGGGGAAATCGAAAAGGCAACCTCAGTCGGTGCTGTCCCCCCCAAATTTTCCCTTTCGAGTCGTCGCCCCATACCTCCCCCCGTAACTCGTGAATAATGTTAACACGGGGGGGCTCTTTGAAAGCCCCCCTTCCCCACAATGGAAGTGCAAATAAAAAAAAATATAAAAAAAGGGGGTCAAGAGCACCCCTAAGAGTCTTACTGAACCCCCGACCGACCTTCCCCAAAAAAGCATCGATACCCTTTCTCGTTTCACGACTTTTCTATCCTGGCATCCCAGCGTCGAAAATGAGACTTCTAGATTATCGATATGGTATCAACGGACGTCAGGCACTGGACCGCCCCTGCATCAATGCCAAACTTCAAAAGACACCCACAAACACTCTCCGCGCAACATTCAAACCCCGTCTCTTCAAGATTTGACCCCTTCACGTTTACATCGGTGGCCCCCTGCCTTTCTCCAACGGCTAACGGGAATCCCACCTGCGCCGACCCACATCGTTGGCCCGAAGTTGCACCTTTTTGGACATCAGACGGACTTTGTCGCCTGCTTTCCCTCAAACGGGTCTCCCAATTCGTGTCCCTCAAAACCCCAATCGGAGGTGGAAGCCCCTTGAGTTACCTGGGGAAAAAAGTCAGACTCGGTCGGCATTCGACGTTAAAAGGACTGCCCCTATCATCCACAAGCCAAAAGGCTCATCAAGCGCTTTTCCCCGGCAACTCAAGTCTTTTCTGGGACTTCGCCCCAAAAACGTAAAAACGGACTAAGCTCTAGCCCTTTTCCCCCTCGTCTTCGAACGCATTGAAGAAGAAATCTAGGGCCCCTCCTCTCTGAGCTCGTTACGAACCCCCTCAGGTACCAGGGGAACTACTCGCCAGTACACCTGATTCCAGGGGCCCGGTACCAGGCTTCGCCAGCAGCCCAGGACTCCTGCAGAACCTTTAGCTTGCAGCCTGCACCTCTCCCTCCAAGACTTCGTCAGTCGGACCTCGAAAACTGCATCCCCTCTTTGTCAGGGAGCGCGTCAAGAACCCCCTTTAGAAAACCCCTACGAGGGGACGCCTTTAAGTCATCCGTAGACAACAAAAAATTGCAAAACCGCCGGGCTTCCGCGTTATCGCCCTCGACCGCGTTTAAAAACCTGCTTTTTGCGTAATAGGAGAGGAACCCGTATCACACAAAATAATTCAATTTACTTCTTCCGTTCCTTTTTTCCCTTTTTTCCCCCTTCTCGCTCCCAAAATGGAAAACTGTTTTTTTGTTTATTATTCCATTAATTTGTTCCTATTTTCCATACCTTTTGTTATACACACTTTAGTACCATCAAATTTTTTTTCTAAAATTTTTTTCACTCTAGTTTTTCCCTTTTTTGATTTTTATTTTGAGTAACAGATTATTTTCTTTCCTTTTCACATATAAAAACCGGGAAAATATGTAAATTGAATTGAAAAAACCAGAAAAATATTTATCAAATAGTTTTTTTTAACCAATACATGGCTGGGATTAGGGCAAAATCTACCGCTGGGATTTTTCTCAGTTTGCCAATACCTTTCCATTTTATTACTAACCCTACAAATTATGAGTAAGTGGAAGAAGTAAACCCCCAAAACCATTCAAAAAATTTTTCTAAAAAAAAACCAAGAAGACACCCAAAAACCCCCATTTTGGAAAAACCTTTTAAACCCCCGATTGGGCTTAACAGCCAAGAATAAAAGTTTGTCCAAGATTCAACCTTTAAAAAAAGTCCTAGGAGGGAAAATAAAATTAACTGCCCAACCCACCTAACTAAAACCCATCCAGTTCGAGAAATATCGAAAGGGAAAAATAAAACAGCCCTGGGTTACATTTGGGAAAATAAATAATAAAAACAAGTAGATAGATAATAATTATTGATAGATATATAGGGGATATAAATAATATAAATATAGATTTATAAAGGGAAAATATGTATAAATGGTATATTGATGTAATACTTTTTTTCGTTTTTTCTTTTTTCTTTAGTAAAGTTTAATCCCGAGGAATTTCTTCGCCTCCGGGGGGAAAACAAATTCTGGGTCCAGATTGCCCAAGTTCTCGATTTCAAAAGGAAATAATAGATAAATACCACACATAAAAGACATATTATAATATGTTTTTTTCATTAATATCATTTAAATATATAATTATAGTACTTTAAAGATGCACGCACATTTATCTTTCGGCTTTTAACCGGGGAGAACAAGAAAAATAACGGTTCAAGTGGAAAAGCGAGATTAAAAAAGAAATAGGGAAAAAATGGTTCACAAATAGGGGGGTAATGATTGGAAAGGATCATAGACAATAGTTTTTTGCGGGGTCATTTGAAAGCTTAAGAGAGGAGGATACATTCATTGATGGGGAGAAAGGGGGATGTAGGTGTTTAAATAACAGGGAAATAAACGTGTAGGTCCACGGCCTCTTTTAGCTTCCCTTTTTTTTTATGTTTTTATATTTTTTTTTCAAAAACCTTAAATGTGAAGGTGTTTAAAGCCCTTGCTTTTATGGATTTCACAGCTTTTACGTTACTTTCTAACCCCTGTTTTTTGCATTTTCTAATGTAATTATTAGAAATATTATAAACATATGCAAAAAAATCACACACACACAAAACAACACACACACACACACCACACACACCACACCACACACACCAAAACACACACTTCTCAAAAACGCCAAGATAGTAAAATGGGTAAAAGCGTTGCTGCCATTCGGGTTAGCCGGGTTTGAATCCCCATCTCTTGGGATTTTTCATGAAAAATTCGGGCGTTGCTGTCCCCTTGAGCAAGGGGATTAGGGTGTGTGGTGTTGGGGTCCCGCATTACCCCAAATTGGTAATAAAGAGCTCCAAACTCGCTCCGGAGGGGGAAATGGGATTTCGATTGACTCGCGTGGGGCAAAAACCAAGGGTGAATAACACACACACAAAACACCCCAAACCACCAAACCCCAAACTCACTATGAAGGGCAACATATAACACACAACGGGAAAAATAACCGCTACGTTTGTTTTGTTTTGTTTAGTTTATTGATACAAGCAAAAATAAAACCCCCCTTAAAATTTAAGATTACGTAAAATATACAATGGTACCCATTTTAAAATAACAAAATAGTTGTAGTCCAAGAAAGGGTTTCTACTCCGAAACAAACCCCAAAAACTATAAAATATGAACAAACCTTTAATTTTTGGGGATATTACAAACAATAAAATACTCCGAAAACACACTTTAACAATAACACAACACGCACACACACACACACATACACAAACGAGCACAAAAAACACCCACACAACAACACCACATGGTCAAGTGGATATAGCCGGGCGCATTTTTTGGTTGTCGGTTCGAATCTTCTTTTTGCTTTCATGTTTTTTTACTGCCCCCTTGAGAAGGAGATGGGGGGGTGTGGGTGTGTGAGGTCCCGCATAAACCCAAAGATTGGTTTAATGACTCCAAGCTCGTTCGGGAGGGTGAAACAGGCAATCGCAAAATCCCGGTTCACGGGACAAAAACATGGGGAAAGACACACCAACACCCCACAACACATGCAAAAAACCTGCCCCCATGGAAAATTTCCCAGGGTGGTAAAATTTGGGGAGAGCATTTGCTGCAGAATGTCATTGACGCGCCTGTATCCTCTTGGAATTATCCCTTAATGTATAAATTCACAACGTGCGCATGTAGCCCCTCTAAAAAAGATGATCTTACTACTAACACAACAAACAGTACCGTTTTACTCCTAAACCTTTTTTACCCCAAAATGTTAGTTCATGATTCAGTTAACAAACCCCCCCCCAAACAACTGGGGAAGGGGACAAAAATGTCCTCAGGTCGATTACTTTACGGTGAAGATCGAGCTAATTGATACTTCCTCTACAGTAGAAACCTTATGCCATCGCCCTAATGTCGCCAGGCCCAATATTCATATAGCATCATATGATTTGTTGTGCCACGAAGAGACACACAGTGTTTATATTGATGTGAAAAGAAAAAGTAAATAACAAAGGAAAAAAAAAGGTAAAAAATTGTGTAGTAAAAGTGTGTAAATACAAAGGTATGTATTAAATTGTATGTGGTGTGTAAGAGTTTTGTTAAAAAGTAACAATCGAAAACGAGGAAAGAGGACGAGAGAAAAAAAGGGAAAAAACTAAACGGGAAATGAAAGGCACATGAAGTAAATCGCACGTGTGCTACAGTACTCCCCCCTAGTTTTGAGGAGGAGGAAAGAAAACCTTTTTTGGGGGACTGGCACCACACTGGGGACTTCGGGGCTTGACAGGTGTGGTTTCTGTATGGAGCAGGGACGCAGGTTTTTTTCGGCGTGGCGATAACGTCCGAAGTCCCGTTGCGGTTGATGGTGAAGTTCTCCTCGTCCACGGATGACTTCAAAGGGGCCCTGTTACGGTTGCTGAATGGGCTTCTGACTGCGTTACCTGAAAAAGGGACGTGAGTGTAGCTGTCGAGGTCTGGCTGACGAAGGTCTTGGAGGGAGAGGTGCGAGGTTGCACAGGCTGAAGGTTCTGCATGGAGTCCTTGAGGCTGCTGGCGAAGACCTGGATACTGTAGCTAAGGCCTGGAATCAGGTGTGTTGGCAAGGAGTTCACCTGGTAGCCTGAGTGTAGTTCCGTAGACGAGCTCAGCAGAGGAGTGGCCTAGTTCTTCCTTCAGTGACGCTCGTATGCCGAGGAGGACAAGGGGTAGAGCAACAGTCCAGTATTCACGTTGTTGGGCTGAAGCTGCCAGAGAAGACTTGAGTTGCGGGTGGAAGCGTTCGATGAGACCGTTGACTTGTGGGTGATAGCTGGCGGTCCTGTAGCGTCGAATGCCGAGCAGAGTCATGACTTTGTTCCACAGGCTAGACTCTAACTGGCTTCCACGCTCCGATGTGAGGCTGTGAGGGACACCGAATCTGGAGACCCACGTACTGATGAAAACACGGGCGACGGAGCCCGTTGTGATGTCCACAAAAGGTGCAGCTTCAGGCCAGCGGGTGAATCGGTCGGCGCAGGTAAGGATGTACCGTTAGCCGTTGGAGTAAGGCAGCGGGCCAACGATGTCGACGTGGACGTGGTCGAATCTCGAAGAGACTGGCTTGAATGTTGCTGCAGGAGAGTGTGTGTGGCGTGTCTCCTTTGAAGCTTGGCACTTGATGCAGTGCGAGTCCACTGTCTGACATCCTTGTTGATGCCCTGCCAGATGAATCTGGAAGTTACCATGTGTTGCGACGCTCGGATGCCAGGGTGAGAGAGGTCGTGGAACTGACGGAAGAGCCGGTAACGATGCTGCTGTGGAATGTACGGCCGGACAGCGTCAGTAGAGACATCAGCGTAGAGGTGCTCTTTGGAAGTTGGATCTTCTTCATCGTCAAGGCAGCATTCTCCTGGAGTTGCTGCAACTCAGCATCATTGGCTTGGTTAGCAGCAATGGCAGCATAGTCGATGAGAGAAGAGATGGCCGAGATGTTGCGTGACAGTGCATCAGCTGGAGCATTACACTGGTCGACCAAAAAAAATCGAAGATATGGTTCTGGACTAAATGAAACTGATTATAGATAAATCGACCCTGCTGAACTCGAATCTGATGTTCAATTAACTCTATCACGTCCAGTTTTTGAGAACCAGACGCAATTCATGAAAAAATATGGGTAAAATCAGCAGAAAAAGGTTTCACCAATGTTTTCATTTTAAACTCTTAATCTTTTCTTTTCTCAAGCCTATTTAGGGCAGTGCAGTGTTTTTGAGTCAGTGTGGTGTGTGCAGTGAGCAGATGGATGCGTGGCAAACGGCCATCAGGCATGGCATTCGGCATCCCATTGGTTTGGCGTCAACAAAAGGATCACAGTACTGACTGCTACTTCTGCCTCACTAACATCAAGGGATATTCAGTAAAAACGCGAGCTAAAATCAGGTATCCTGACGTACCTTCTGCCATCAGGCCTGTGCCACAGGTCCTGATATCCCAGTCCAAATGTTCCAATTGTAAGGCTATAAGTGAATCAGATTCGAACGAGGAGGATAATCCATGGATACAGACTTTCAAGAAATGGCAGACAATAGAGAGCCCAAATTCATCAGTCGGGAAATGCTACATGACCTTGCTAGGGACCTAGATCTACCCAAGGAGAAAAGTGAAGTCCTTGGATCTCGTCTCAAGGAATGGAATTTGCTACAAGAAGGAGTTCTCATCACCACGTTTCGTCGTAGACATAAAGAACTTTCAAGCTTCTTCAAGATGGAACACAAGCTCTGTTACTGCTTTTATGTGACACACTCATGGAACAACTTTGTGAGTCTCACACTTATGATAAGAGTGAGTGGCGGCTGTTCATAGATTCAGGAAAAAACACGCTAAAGGCCGTTCTTCTGCATAAAGGAAATAAGCTTCCGAGTGTTCCAATTGCGCATGGCCATGAAATGAGTGAAAATTATGAAACTATGAAGACTTTGTTATCTGCTGTTAAATATGAAAAACATCAGGGAATCTGTGTGGGGGCCTGAAGGTAATCTCCTGCTTCTAGGACTCCAGTTAGGTTACACTAAGCACATGTGTTTTCTTTGTTGTGGGACTCTAGAGCGGACAGCAAACATTACAAACAAAAGGAATGGCCAGCACGACCGAAAGACTCACCTGGCAGGTTCAACGTATGTACAAACCCCTTGTTGACAGTGAAAAGGTGTAATTACCTCCATTGCATCTGAAACTCGGGTTAATGAAAAATGTTGTGAAGGCCATGGATCAAAATGGTGCTGGCTTTCAGTATTTGTCAGCAAAGTTTGAACGCATTGTATCTGAAGCCAAAGTAAAGGCAGGTGTTTTCAATGGCCCTCAAATTCGTCAACTACTCAATGATGATGACTTTGTAAAGAGCCTAACTGCCCTGGAAAAAGCTGCTTGGAAGAGCTTTTTGGCTGTTATAAAAAAACTACCTAGGTAATGTTCGAGCATCGAATTAGAGGAACTTGTAAATGACATGTTGAAGAGTTACCATGCGCTTGGGGCTCGGAGTCACTCAAAATCCACTTTTTCCATTCACATCTTGATTTCTTCCCAACGAATCTTGGCTCGGTCAGTGATGAGCAGGGGGAACGTTTCCACCAGGACATTGCCACCATGGAAACCCGATACCAAGGACGATTCAGTCCCAACATGATAGGGGACTATTGCTGGGCGCTACAACGTGAAAGTAGCTGCCCCTACAAACGAAAGAGCAAACTACAGAAACACTTCTGATGTACTATGGAGCAGGGTGAGTACTTTTGTGTGTTAGGTATAGTTTTGATCATATGTATATTTAATACCAATTGAGATCTTGACTGTTCTCTGAAGAACCCGTCTAGATCTGACTGTTCTTCGAACTAGCGCATCTTTCTCTCAAAAAAAATCTCGAAGTTGTGCCTCCAAAATACAAAATATATATATATTTATATAAGTCAAAATTTACTGTGATTTGGCATATTTTCGGATATTTCCAAGATGTGGCACATTTTCGGATATATTTGGAACATAATTTAAGTATATTTTTGCCAGATATGTACATTAGGTCCTAATAAAGCCACAGGCACACCAGAATTTAATTACGAGTAATATATATTAACGTAGGGGGATTGTTTCGATTAATTATATAATTTATATATACGTATATAATTATAATAGCTATTAAAATTAAAATGCCCATATTTCAAAAACTGTACGTGCTAGAGAAAAAGAAATGCCATTTTTGAAATCAGCAGCGAAAATGATTTCCAACCCACACACAATGAACTCAGAACCATTTTTGGTGTCGACCAGTGTTATCGGCACCCTTGACGTAGCGAATGTCAGTGGTGAACTGCGAGATGAATTTGATGTGACGCAGTTGTTGCGGTGTGTAGGTAATCTTGTTGTTGACGTATGTAGTGGTTAGAGGCTTGTGGTCGGTGTAGATATGGAATCTGCGACCTTCGATGAAGTACCGGAATCTCTTGATCGCCTTGTAGATGGCAAGAAGTTCTCTGTCGAAGGCACTGTACTTCGTTTCGGCGTTGTTGAACTTCTTGGAGAAGAAAGCGATGGGCTTTCAATATCCGTTGACGTACTGCTGCAGGACGGCACCAGCACCGATGCCTGAAGCATCTGTAGAGATGGAAGTGTCGGCATCTGGAGAAGGGAAGCTGAGCATCGAAACGTCACCAAGGGCCTTCTTAGCAGCGAGGAAGGCGTCGTCAGCTTCTGGGGTCCAGACGAGGGTGATGGACTGTTCTTTCTTGCAGGGCTTGATCATGGCGTAGAGTGGCCGGAGAAGAAGTGAGCATTTTCGGGATGAAGCGGTTGTAGTAGTTCAGCATGCCAGGAATCCTTGAGCTGGCGCTGGGTTGATGGCTTCGGGAACTGCTGGATGGACTCACACTTTGACTGGAGTGGAGTGATGCCTGCAGAGGAGACAGTGTGGCCAAGAAAGTCGACCGAAGGGACACCAAACACAGACTTGTCGATGTTGATCTAGATCATCCTGCAGATGAGGGAAGATCTGCTGGAGATGCTGTCGGTGTGCTTCAGCGTCAGAACTGGCGATGAGAAGGTCGTCAATGTAGGCGAAGCAGAAGGGTAGACCTCGCAGGACCTCGTCCATGAAGCGCTGGAAAGTCTGGGCGGCGTTCCGTAGTCCAAACGGCATCCTGGTGTATTCAAACAAGCCAAACGGGGTGATGATGGCAGTCTTCGGGATGTCTGCTGAAGTGACTGGAATCTGGTGAAACGCCTTGACGAGGTCGATCCTGGAGAAGATGGTACAGCTAGAGAGTTGAGAGGAGAACTCTTGAATGTTGGGTACTGGGTATCTGTCCATGACGGTGCGAGAGTTGAGTGCACGGTAGTCTCCACATGGTCTGATGTCGCCGTTCTTCTTAGAGATGTGTAGTGCAGAAGACCAGTTGCTGGAGCTGGGACGGATGATACCTTGACGTAAAGAGACTCGAACTTGGACTTGGCTGCTTGGCAACGTTCTGGAGCTAGACGAGGGCCTTGGCGTAAGTCGGTGGTCCAGTAGTCTCGGTGTGGTGCGTGACGTGGTGTTTTGCAGGGCCAGTTCCAGAGTAAGGCTGCGTGAGTGTCGGGAAGGACTTCAGCAGTGAAGCATCGGGTTATCTGCACTGACGGTGGAGATGCGAGTGCTCTCGCCAGTGGTTGTTGCTGCTGAGGGCGCGACAGAAGTTAAAGGATCTTGGAGTCGGCGATTCTTGATTTCGACGAGGAGGTCGAAGTGTGTCAAAAAATCAGCGCCCAAAATGGCTTGTGAGACCTCTCCGACATACATAGTACGTAGAAGGTCCACTCGAAAGAACGGTGAAGGTTGAGCTCCAGTCGCAGCGTCTGTCGCTTGTACACGGGTATCTTGGTACCGTTGGCGACGTAGAGGTGCGTGACTGGTGGTAGTGTCTTCTGGCTTGCTGTTGCAGGTAGGACACTGACTTCAGCCCCTGTGTCGATGAGGAACCTGTTCCTGGAGAGTAGATCGTAGACGTAGAGCAACGCTGACGAAGCATGGCGAACACTATGCGCCTTTAGTGGTCGCCGTTGCTGTTTAAAGTCTTGTCAAAGCTGCATGGGTGTTGCACTTGATTGAGTCCTTCCCAAACCTTTGGTGGTAGAAGCAAAAGCCAGACTTGTCTCTTGAGTGGCTAGCAGATCTTGATCGCCGCCGGTAACGGTCGGGAGCTGTAGAACGGCGACGTAAGCGTTCTTCATTGAGCTGCTGCTGGATGGCGCTGACTTGTAGTGTAAGTTGAGACACAAGCTTGACGAGTTGCTGAGTGACCTGTTTTGCATCGATGCTTGCGACAGTAGATGAGGTTTCCACTGGAAGAGACGCCATGAACTCGTCGGCAAGCTCGGCAACTTCTTCGGGAGAGAGTTTGCTCTTGACACTGAAGAGGTTGCGTTGGATGGTGGGCGGCAGACGTTGGAAGAAGAGTTGCTTGAATAGTTCTCGGTCGAAAGACGTGTAATTGTCTTCGAGTAACTTCTTCATACGTCGTAGCAGGTCTGAAGGCTTCTCGTTGCCAAGCTCTTCCTTTGACAGAAGCTCCTGAAGACGTGCAGCACTGCAGATTCCAGGCGGGACAAAATGGCAGACTTGAGGTCTTCGTAAGGAGTCTCAGAGGTGACAGCCTTGCCAATGACGTCAGAGACTTGCGAGAGCACGTTCGGTGGCAGAAGAGCAGTGGCGTGGGAGAACTGAGTCAGACTTACAGTGATGCGGGAAGCCTTGAAATTACATTCCAAGATAGAGAACCACATGGATGGGTCCTGGCTGCAGAATGGAGGTGCATGGAAGGCAACGTTAGCAGTCATGGTAGAGTCGTCGTCAGGCATGGCGGCTAGTGGCGCTGTTGACGGTGACGGTGGCGGCGGCGAGGGGCAGGAGGCAGCGTCAGGCAGTAGGAAGCAGCGTCGGGCGGGAGGAAGCAGCGTCGGCGGGAGGAGTCAGCACGCGGCGGCGGGACACGACGACGCGGCGTCGGGAGGCAGGACGCGGCGCCCGGAGAGCGGGGTCCGCATGGTACAGTAGGGGGCGGCGTCGACTGCGGGGCTGCGTCTGCTCTGGAGCCTGCCAGCGGCAGGGGCGGCGGTGGGGGCGGCGGCAGGGGCTGCGGCAGGGGCAGCGCCAGGGGCAGCGCCAGGGGCGGGCCGGCTGCGGGGCAGTGCCGGCTGCGGTGCCCACCGGAGCGGCAGGAGCGGTGGCAGGGGCGGCGCCAGCTGCAGTACGGCAGGGACAGGTGCAGTGTCCAGCTGCGTAGTCCGCCGGTGCAGAGGACTGGCAATGCCCTTGCTACCTTAAGACTGGGTCGCTGGGGGGAGAGGGCTAGCTTACACCTGTAGGGTAGGTGATAGCTGTCAGCCGCGCCCTCGCCCCAAGCTGGGTGTTTGAGTCACTCCGAGGTCACCAATTATTGCATTGTTACTATCATAATGGATATGGTGTTAGTGACACAAACGAGGGTATGAACCTCGCCGTAGTGAGTCACTGGCAAACCAAAGTCTCGGCAGTATTTAGTCCTTTAAAGCCTTAAACCCTTATCATGTATGAATAGTAATAAGTCAATCAATTGGTTTTGTCTTTGCTCTCTCTTTGTTATTTACATGTTTCTTTTTAAAAATTTAACTCCATATGCAGTTATATCCTGTATTTTCATTAAATCTATTTTGTATATATTGATGTGAAAAGAAACATATAAATAACAAGGAATAAAAAAGTAAAAAGATTGTGTAGTAAGATGTGTGTAAATACAACAGGTAGTGTATTAAAATGTGTATGTGTGTGTAAGATGTTATGTTTACAAAAGTAACACATCGAAAACGAGTAGCGACGAGAGAAAAAGGAAAACGAAAACGGAAGTGAGAAGGCACACTGAAGTATAATTGCACGTGTGCTACAATATCATGACTATATAATCTACCCTGTTTCAGCGTTGTTTTATGCTTTGTAAGCAAGTATAAATTGCTCCAAATTTCGCAACTCTTTTTCTTTCGGGCGACGATGACGGCGGGAGGACACTCAGAACATAAACACTGGATGGCGACCTTAGTGTAGTTCCGTTATCAACGTCGCCACTCGGTTTAATTTTTGTAATTTGTTCATTTATAGCCATAATATGACAAAGATGAAGACACAAAATGACACAGACTCTCCAAATAGCCCCTTCTAACTTTTCTGAAATCATGGATGTAGAAATGTAATAGTCAGGGAATATTGCTAAAATCTGAGAACAAACTCCTTACCAAGAAATTTCTTCACCAATGTGTTTGTAAAGGTGTCTACTAACACATATCAAAAAAATTAAAACTCAACTCCCGTAGGGCAACCCGTGACAGCTGCTGGAAGTTGGGGTACCCGAAACCATATCGGGAAAATTGAAAATATTAACTCTGCCTGAAGTACCTGTGAGGGTCAAAATAGGGTTTTTCATGATTCTGAATCAATGGCAAGCATTTGTTTTGCACAAAACCACTCCTTGGTGGAAAAATGGCCACACCCACATTTCCCGCTCTTTGCAAACCTTTTTTTTGGTTAAAATAAATATTGCTGGGTGCATGTAAATTACAAAAGTAGCTTTATTAGGTATTTCAATTTCTTGAATACTAGTTTGAAAATGGTACTGCTCCACAATGTCAAATGCCTCAGGAGTCAAGGTCTGAGTCTTCTCAGACTCATGGAGACTTCACCATCATGGAAACAATTCCTGCATGTCATCCCTTTACAACTTCCGCATGCAGAGATACACTTGACACCATTCTTCTTGCAGCTGCACCGCCGGTTGCTGCAATCTCCATTACAATTGCAGCTCGTGAACTGGAGCAGCCCCTCAGGAGCCATGGGATCTAGTGTTGAACCGGCGCATAACCATGAACCCCTACCGTCCATCCATAGTAACTGGGGTCCAAAGACATGCTCTGCAGCAGCATCCAGTCCCGGGTTTGGAGATAGGCACGGAGAGAATGCTGTGCAGCTGCACCCTAGAGTCTCTGGTTTGATCAGCCCGGCCGCCGCCTTCCGCGAGAACATGTATCGAATTGCACCCAAAGTAGTACCTAATGCATGGTAAATGTGCTGGAAAATCGCAATACCACCCCCGATCACCTCGTCCTTAGTAGCCCGTACGTCAAGGAAGATGCCCATGTGTTCATTAATGTCCCCTGTAGAAAACCTGTCAAATAGAGTGGTTTTCCCGTGGCCCCGATTGCTGAAACCGTATCACAACCTGTGAAGGCATGACAAAAGAGCAGGTAGCGCCTCTGTCTTTCAGAGAGAGCTTCTCGGATCCTCCTGACATCGTAAAAGCCCTTCGATGTGGTTAAGAAGAGTGGATGGTTGGTGCTTGAGCTATGGTGCACCAGCATTATCAGCACGTCCGCGTCTTCTGCCCGCACCTGAAAATAGAACAAGATATGAGTAAAGCGTCTTGAACTGTGCAAAAAACGTGAAACTTAACAATCTCCAGGTTATTTAACAATGCTACTAATCTTTTCTGAGGATAAGTACACTTACATAACAACGTGGTGCATCAATGCACAATACAGCAAAATATCAATACTGGAAAAATCAATAGTAATCATAGTTGATGTAAGTAAAATACCTACACAAAATTTGACTGACCTCAACAGAGTCATCTGTAGCAGCCAATGCTGCTCTCACAATAGAAGTGTCAGCATCATTGTCACACTGCACCACGGTGATCTGACGTTTCCAGAATGTTGAAGAGAGGAGATGGATGAGCTCACTCTTGTTGTGAGCGTTGTCCATGAACTTTGCCCTTGGTGTCACATGTATCATATCTGGTCGAATCTGTAGATCACAGCAGGAGTTCTTGGTACGCTGGATGTGTTCGTGATCTTTTGGCAAGCTGGCTGCTATAGCCATCGAAGACCACAGTGATCTTCTGTGAGCGACAGCCGAGACACTGCACATAGCTCAGGTAACTGTCGGCAATCTCCTGCCAGGTCTGACCTTGTTCCCAATTCACCATGTAGAGAAGCCATCCACCATCAACCACCAGACTGGAGCAGGGTTGGTCAGTGAGGTCAAGCGGATCGGTCAACTCCTTCAAGCTAGTCATGGAAAAGCCTGCCTTGTTCGCCTTGTTCCTTTTCTGATCTTTGTTGCTGAACAAGGACAAGGGTTAGGGAGTCAGCTCATACTCTAAGCTTGTTTCGACTGTCATATCCCGTTGGACAAAAAATATCAGTCAGTTGAACAACTTGAGTGAGTTTAGGTGAATCTTCTTCTCATTGACCTTGGGAATCTTTCTGAGTGATGACAGGGCCTGTACCTTGAACTTCACCTGCATGGTCGATGTCACTGACTGTTCATCCAGCTTTTTCTGCATTTCCCTCCCTTCTTCAAACGCTTTCTCAGCGTTGACTTCATCATCTGCAGTGCTCGTGAATCCTGTTGAGAAGGATACAAGCAACTGCTTGTCTCGATCGTGGTCAAAGGGGTTGCTCTCCTCGAACCATTTGAGGGCAAGTCCAATCGCTTCAGCGTCTCGCTTCATCCGTGTTTTGGCAAAGTCTTTGTGGAGTGGACCATGTTTCTTGACACCTTCCTCCATGCGCTGGTTGACATAGGAGAAGTGGCTGAGGATTTGCACCCAGCACTTGTGGCCAGAATCACTATTCCTCATACTCCCTCTGCTCAACCCACCTTCTGACTTGGCCGCCTTCATCAGTCTCTGCTCGATACAGATGTCACACCAGGTGCCAGACCAATCATGACAAGAGTAACGGATAACGTGGTTACCATGGGCAGTGAAACTGCCCATATTTATTTTCACCAAATAAAAAGGTTTGCGAAGAGCGGGAAATGTGGGTGTGACCATTTTTCCACCAAGGAGTGGTTTTGGTGCAAAATAAATGCTTGCAATTGATTCAGAATAAAAAAAAAATACCCTAGTTTGACCCCTCCCAAGGTATTTCGGGCATAATTAATATTTTCAATTATTCCCGGATAAGGTTTCGGGTACCCCAACTTCCAGTAGCTGTCACGGGTTGCCCTACGGGAGTTGAGTTAAAAAAATTTGATATGTGTTAATAGACACCTTTACAAACACATTGGTGAAGAAATTTCTTGGTAAGGAGTTTGTTCTCAGATTTGCTAGATATCTGATAATATTCCCTGACTATATGTAAGTATTAACGCCACCAGAGGTCTGTAAATAAAAAAGAAACGTTGGCCTGGCGACTTTAGTGTTATCTACCGTACATCTTGCCATATAATCTCTGCAATATTCGTGGTCTTAGATCTAGCTTCCAATCTGTGAAACATCACCTCCTCTTTTTAAATCCTTATTTTCTTTTCCTCACCGAAGTGCATATCTCTGCAATTACTGAAATGATATTATTCACGATAATATATCAGTACTATATGCATTTTGTTTAATGCCTCAAAAACCCAATTTCTTCACTTATCAACTCGACATAACATAAATGAAGACTAAACACATGAATGTACATGTGAGTGATTAATATTGACACCAAATTTGATACTAGCGATCAAAGAATTGTGTGCTTTGATATGAATATCGAAGTGTACAGGGAAAGAGTTAGCGATGATAGAAAAAACCTGTATAGGCAACTTTGTATAGGTATACTTGTATAGGTAATCTGTATAGGTAACTTTAAAAGATTTAGGGTGATTTAGAAACAGATTGGCGCGTTTTATCGAATCTATCGAGAATAGAGGAATCATGGTGGATATTTAACAATATCTTGAATAATGCCGTAAAATCTTGTGTTCCAGTCAGTAAAAGAAGTTCACGAATTTAAGAATAAACCCAAGGGGTGGAACAGACAAATTGAATCTGGGCTTTTACAGAAAAAATTTGGCCTACTTGTAGGTAAATACTTGTCATCATGAAATGAAAGTTATAAAAAGGAGTTCTAAAGACTACGGCGCGATACGAAAAAGTTGATAAAGAAAATTAAGAAAGATCTTTAATTATATATTGCAGCTATCAGTAAATTGAACCCCAAAGAATTTTTCAGTTACGTGGGCAAGAAGAAAGTTATCACAGCGAATATAGGTCCCCTTTGCCTTGAAAACGGTAAGCATACTAATAATGAAATCGAGATGGCTGAAGTATTAAATAATTACTTTGCTACTGTTTTTACAGTTGAAGAAATAATTTACTAGAAGAACTTGGCTGCGGTAAAAGTAATGTAATTCCATTGTACAATTGCGAATTTCTTGAAGAAAAAGCAGTAGATAAACTCAGTTGGTAAACAAAGTTAACAAATCTCCCGGGCATATATATATATATATATATATATATATATATATATATATATATATTATATATATATATATATATATATATATTTTATATTTTATATAATAATATATATATATATATATAATATATCATATATCTATATATATATAATATATATATATATATATATATATATATATACTATATATATAATTATATATACTATATATATACTTTATATATATATATACATATATCTATATATATATATATATATACATATATTATATGTATATATATATATATATATATATATATATAATATATATATAATATATATACTATATATATATATATATATATATATATATATATATACTATATATTATAATATATAATATATATATATACATATATATCTATATATATATATATCTAATATATATAATAATATATCTATATATATATATATTATATATATATATAGCTATATTATATATATGTAACATACATGTAAATTAGGCGACTTTTTTCTTATTATACTTTATTTTTTTCCACAAACACAGCTTTCTAAAGTCGTTTTTTTTCGGCCACCAAACACTACTCTCCAGATAGCCCCATCTAACTTTCCTAATCATATTAAAAATGTATATATTAACTGCCTTACCCATCACCCCACGCACCTCTTCACTCACCACATTCCTCCCAACCACCCAGATCACTCACCCATTACCCATCACCTCCCACCATTCACTCGCCCATTCACCCATCACCCCACCCACCCCTTCACTCCACACCATCACCCACACCCATTACCATCACCCCAACCCATTCACTCACCCACCCATTTACCACATCACCTCCCACCTATTCCCTCACCCATCACCCATCACCTCCACCCATTCACTCACCCATCACCCCACACCATTACCATCACCCCAACCCATTACCATCACCCACCATTCACTCACCCATTACCCATCACCTACATCAAGTTTCCTCAAATTCTCGCAATCACAGTATTTTTTCACAATTCTCGCTAATAGGCCGCTAAAAAAAGAAAAGAAAAAAAGTGATCGGATCATCCTATAAGTGGGCTTAAAAGTTGCCCCTGGTCGAGCTGGTTCCAAAACTGTGCCATATGATGGATTGGGGCACTGGGGGCGGCACCTATCGCGGACACACACACGCACAGACAGACACACACACACAATTTCGCTTATATATATATATATATATATTATATTATATAAACTATATATATATATTATATATATATATAATATATAATATATATATATATTTTATATTATATTTTATTAATATATATATATATATATAATATATATATATATATATATATATATATATATATAACGATATATCTATTGGGGAAACACTATCGTCCAGCACATGTTGCCCTTGTTCCCTGTCGTGACAAGTTCCGACAGGAAAACTTTCAGCTTCCTCTCTCGTCTTTTACTGGTCGCGCATTTCGTTCAGTTTTCTGCTCTGCGTCAGAGACTGAGGTAGTTGTCGCGTGTGTCGTTGTCGCGTGTAGTGTCCTTTGTGTCGGTTTGTTTCTCACTACATCTATATTACAACTATCTTAGTGTGTGAACTTAGTCGTTTTAAGTGTGTGCCTGCCGTATCCCTTGTATTTCCATCACTATAAATAATGTAGCTAATGCCTATGTATGTATTTATCGATGTAAAATAAAAAAACTGTATTCTGGACTCTTTTGTGTTCCCAGGTCTAACGTGATGGCGTGTGAAAGACGATCTACGGACGTGGTATGGCTACTGGAGAAGTCCCCAACATCGTCATTCCCGGGGAATCGTCTTCCGTCGAGAGGCGAGGTTCTCCAGGTGTTTTTGTTCCACCACAAGATCCAGAAGGAGGATCTTTTTGCTGCAGCAGCTTCTACCGCTGAGAAGGTCTTGGAAGTGTGGCGACGTGCGAACATTCCGACGTCGAATGTGTCGTGGGTGAAGAAGAAGATCCTCAAACTGTACGAGGAGTACGGCGCCTTGGCGAAATCCAAGTCACGGAAGACAGAGACGGAAGAAATGAAGAGACAGCCTCGAAGACATGTTCGACATCGCACATTCCAAGGCAATGGAAGCGAAGATCCCCGAAGAAGACAAGGCGTTCTTGGGGGCTCAGAGGGAGGACCGGCAGAGCTGCTCGATGGCTGGCATGGACGAGAAGCTGAAGCGAGCGACTGAGGAGAAGCGACGTAAGAGACAAAGGATGGAGGAGATGAAGAAGAAGGACGCGGCTGCTTCGTTATCCACTCTTGATGGTAGAGATGGTAGAGGGGCTGAAGCGTCCTTCGACGACCAAAAATCCACGG
>JACEEZ010014841.1:45000-60760 GCA_016584305.1 Chionoecetes opilio
GCAGCAGCAGCATTGGGCGGAATGTCGAATCGGATGCTTGCCAGCGCCAGGTTCCGGACTGGCATTGTTTTTCTTCTTGCAGCTGGCCTGTCCATGTACTGCATTACAAGGGGTGCCAGGGACCCCAGCCTCTCCCTGAGTAGTCGGTCTACCAGTATGGCAGCCTCCTGTTGCTCCTGCCTCTTTCCTCTGAGTGGCAGGGTGAACGACTCCTCCGTCCCATCCTCAGAATCCTGGTGATCTTCAGCCTGGCCCAGGAACATCTGCTCCTGCAGCTCAAGACGTCTGACCTTTTCATCTTTCTGCTTCTGCTTCTTCAGCTTAGCCTACTCTTCCAACTGCTTTCTCTTTGCTGCTTTCACTTGTCTATGCGTCTCATTTTCGTCTACCCCTGTCATCATCATTGCACTCTCCTCCCCAATTTTGATCCTCTGGTAGTACAGCCACTCCAAGTCTAAAGTAGGGACCTTGCTGGCCAGGGGGCAGTCACACTGCACGTGTGGTCTCGCGTGGCACAGCTGGGGGTTGGAGCAGTGGGATTCCTGGTCCTTGCAGAGGAAGATCGTGTGAGGGCAGGCCGTTATGTCAAACAGCCTGTCCATATTCTTCTCCACGAATTCCTTTACTGCTTTAGTTGCTCTGTCTCTCACCTCTTCACTAACCTTCTTCCAAAAATTATCTATCCTGCTGGTCACGGACCGGTCAATAACAACCACTGGAGGTGCAAACTGGGCGTTTGATTTCTTCCACTGGGCAAGCACCATGGGGGTCAGATCCTTCGCAATGTCTCTCACTGGGTACCCCCGCTTGTCAACACCCTCCCGGATGCCGCTGAGTTCTTGGAGAAGGATTCCCCTCTTCATCACGCCGCGATACGTAGGCACCTCACTCTCAGCAAACTTTCGTCCACCGCCAACACAGGCGGCCAACTTGGATCCAGAGCTCTGTCTAGTTGCGGGCTTCGACCCACTTGGTTTACAAGGAGAAGCCATCCTGAAAAGACGATCCAGAATTGATGATAGGTGCAAATGAAGCCGTTACTTTAGCGGGGCTAAGTTATGTTTTGCATATAAATATAAAAGTCCATTTTTGCATAGCAAGAAGTGCTCAAACCAAAAAGTTGAAGCGGACAAACTACCCTTAACATTCAATTTTACATAAGAAAACACCCTGCCAAATTCGAAATAACCTATATTTCACTTTTCATTGGACCTACGGCGTACCCTAATATACAGGGTGTAACACGAGTTTCTGCAAATATTGATACAGGTGAAAGAACATGTAATTCTAAGCACAAAATATTCTATAACCATATGCTTTTTGAAGCTTCCTTTAGACGTGAGATGAAGTTAGAAAAATTAGCGCGGCCAGTAATTTCACCATGGCAGGCGGTTGCCGCTCGGTGACATTTTGTATGATTTAATCATAATGTTTACTAGTAATGGAGCATTACATTATCTTATAACAACACAATTGGTATTAATGGACAGGTTATTACTAAATAAGCAGTACATGAGAACAGCAGGGCTGTAATAAACAATACTGTAAAAGGCTACATGGCATCGTGTCAGGGAGGGGTAGGATGGAACACGTGACTCAGCTGATCGGCGTGAGGCCTCGCAGCCTAGTCCTTCCTTCCTCCCCCGCCCCGATGCATTGCCATTTAGCCTTGTACAGTATTGTTTATTACAGCCCTGCTGTTCTCATGTACTGCTTATTTAGTAATAACATGTCCATTAATACCAATTGTGTTGTTATAAGATAATGTAATGCTAGAACATCCATCCGCCATATTTTGTTCCACCGTAGTGCTAAGGTTGCTGAAGACCACTCGCACACTGTTCGTAGGGTCGCATGATGAAGGTTTTTCTAATATACAAGCCATTTAAAGTTATGTTATTAGTTGTTTATTTCATGTTGAGTTGTTTATGGTTGGTCAGGACGCTGTAGGGGGAATGTGAATAAAAAAAAAAGGGTGCAATGAATGGTATGCTGCCGAATGCCTATAGGTGACTGGAATGAGTGAAGTGCAAATAAAAAAGAAATGTGTCTTGTGCTAGAAGTGTATAGATGAGATGATATGGGAGAGGAAGATGCGGGAAGTGAAGGAGGAGAATAGGAGACAAGGATGAGATGGAGAGAGTGAGTCAAGTGAAGGATACGGATGGACTAGCAATACAGGGAGTTTCGTACACAAGTTGTTTCGTACCCAGGTTTTGTTAGCTGTTTCGTACACTGATTTTGAGTTTTTTCGTACATATATACCTGGTGTGTCGTTTCGTAACTCTAGTCATCAAGTTAAACTCTGACCTGAGTGTACGAAACGACTATAAATGCGAAACGAATGCATGTATACTGTAAGCGGAAAATTGAAATACATAGTTTTTTTTTTTTTTTTTTTTTTATAAGTGCAGTATAGACCAATACAATACAACACAACCAATCGGTGGTTTAAGTACCCTGAACGTTCGTTCTTATTATAAGAGTATTTCTAGCCCACACAAAAGCTGTCGGAAATGAAAAAAAAAACACATGGGGATCTGGGGGGGCGAACCCCCCCCCCCCCCCCCCCAGTGAGGTTAGGTTACGTAATCAATGCCCGAGTTAGATTAGTAACTAGCAGGGGGTCTTGGAGGGCGTAGCCCCCCCAGTTATGTCAGAAGAGTATTGGTCATAAGGGAGTATTGGTTGAAACTGCATATTTACTTAGAAGAGTGTGTAGAGGATAAAGGAATGTGTGATTGGTGGGCAAGGATGTCTGAGAAGAGTAGGTACATTCTACTCCAACTCTAAGAGATGGTATGTGAGTAAAGCGAAAGTATTGAATGAATGGTTCAATGATGGAAGCTAGGGTTAGTGAAATGTTATTCTAGGCAAGTTCACGACCACTGAAATTGTGGGTTAAAGCACATAAAAATCACTAGAATGCAGGCTTTCATTTCAACCTAACCCATCTACTGTAATATGTCAAGTCGGTATTATTTCAATGCTGATTGGGGAGGGAATCACCCCCGCTCAATCACTAACCTAACCTAGACATATAGTCAACTGGCCAACCTAACCTAACCTAATGTTCAGGCAAAAAAAATAGGAACGTTGGCGAGAATTCCTATCGGCGACATTTCCAGGTATTGTCTAGTTACTTGGATAATATATCCCATTAATAATACCCACCCTAAAATGGGTGGGTATTAGATTTGGTAGTGGGCTTTCAAAAGTCCTAGGATTCTTACCTACATCATCGTGTAGATTTCTTCATTCTGAGTATTTTTGAACCCCATTTCCCATGGTACGATTGAATAATAATGGCGTTACATGTACGTACTACCGAAAATCTACCGTTATTTCAGCCATAAAACTGTTAAGTTAGGTTAAATCAGATTAGGTTAGTTTTAGGTTAGAGGTGGGGTTTGGTTTAGTCGTCTTAAGTTAGGTTAAATCAGACTAGGTTAGGTTAGGTTAGGTTAGAGGTGGGGTTTGGTTTAGTAGCATGATATCAAGGAAAAAACAAATTATCAATATCAAGACCTATCAAGATATTATCAAGACCTTCACAAATCCCTTCAAATATCTCTAAAACGTAATTATAAAGTGGGAGACTTACCCCCTTTAACATCCCCTTACCCCACCTAAAGTCCTAAAAGACCCCCCAAAATAATACTAACCTAACCGGTTACCGGTCATTTCGCCCACACGTCAATTCGCCCACAAGACATTTCGCCCACATGTAAGAGTCAATTCGCCCACATGTAAGAGTCAATTCGCCCACATGTACGAGTCAATTCGCCGACAAGACATTTCGTCCACATGTAAGAGTCAATTTGCCCACTTTAAAGTCAATTCGCCCACACGATCCATGTCACGGAGTCATGTAACTTATATCTTCCGCAGGCAGAAATGGAATGAACCACCAGTAATCTTGGGCGAAATGACTCCATAGTGTGGGCGAAATGACTCCATAGTGTGGCGAAATGACTCCATAGTGTGGGCGAAATGACTCCATGGTGTGGCGAAATGGCATGTGGGCGAAATGACTGGATACCAACCTAACCTCATTATAACCTTATCTAACCCTACCAATAACCTCCTAGTGAGACCTAAGGGCAGGAAAGAACTAGAATCTTACCAGTTCATGTTATATTGAGGTTATAAGTCTGTAATTTGTTGTGTGGGGACGCGCCATATGATATTTGTTTACATTCTAACTGCATTATGATTGGCTAACAATCTCAAAGGTTGATGAAATCTTTCCTCTGATTGGCCAAGCGACAGTCAGCTGAGTTCCATTCCTCGTGGTCGGAACGGAAAGGAACGAGCTTGAAGATCGCATCATCGTGAGCTAAGAACATTCGGACGAACCTTTGATAATACATTTATGTAGTGTTCGTAGCCCAAGATCTAAGATGGCTGCTATGAACACTCCAAGATGATCTTAGAGGCGGAAAGTTACGAACGTTCGAACATCCAGCCCCAGACCTTCAGAGTGGAGACGGCGGTAGGCAGATTACGCGACGATGGTAGATTTAGCGAGTTTGCCTCTGCCCAAGCAGCTGATTCAGTTAAGGATGTGTCTGTCACTGGAGACTCAGAGGGTGCTGGAGCACACTTTACAGATGCCTCCAGACTCTACGTTATCCGTTGAAGAGGTGTTAGATACTCTTCAACAGCACATCAAGGAATCCAGCAACGAGGCACTCCGATTTATCATATCTGGCAATATCTGGAAACGTTGCCCCGCGCTGCGCCGCGGGCGAGTTAGTTGACTCGGTGGCTCCCCCTTGTAAACCTGGCTGTCCGCTTGTCTTCCTTCATCAGTTCTCCCCATTAAAGGATCTACTGTTATTCATCGTCTTTGTGCCCTTCCCACTACTGTAAGGAGGCAGAGGATATGATGTCCCAGAATATGGCTATAAATGAACAAATTTCAAAAATAACACCAGATTCGAGACCTACACAAAGATCGCCAGCTAGTGTTTATGTTCTGAGTGACCTCCAGCCGTCGTCGTCGCGTGAAAAAAAAACGAATAGCGAAATTTGAAACAGTTTTTTACTTGCAGATACAAAGCATGAAACAACGCTGAAACAGGCTAGATTATATAGTCATGATATAAACTACTGTATATCATTTTCAGTGGCACATACAAAATCAGTAGTGATGCTATAATTCGTAATATATGGCGACTGGCGACATTATTACATCTGGCGACTAAAGGCTGATTCACACTATACGTAACGTGACCAGCACGTAACGTACCGGACCGGACCGGCAAAATATTCTTCAATGATAAACCATTGGTGTATTCACACCAGAGCGGACCGGCACCTGACCAACACGGACCGTCACCGGCAGTTGCCGGTCAAGATTCTCGGCGATAATATTTTACTGGTCCGTGCAGGTTTACGGTCCGGTCCGGAGCATGTCTGTGTTGAATAGTAGTCTAGTAAAAATTGGCCTTATAATGATTAAACTCGGAAAACATATTATACTAATAAATTTGGTATCAAAAGAAGCGCAATTTTATATATCCAAAAACCTCTCAAAGTGTGTTTGGGGAAATTGTTTTGCAGCCAGTTAAGTAACAGGGGTATTTTGTCAAAATACCCCTAACTTACACAAATTTCAGAATAAAACCAGGTTGAAAAATCATTATAACTGCTAAATTCTTTAGTTTTTAAGACGAAACTTTACATACATTAGATCTAATTGATTTCAAATAAGGTTTGGAAAGTTTGAATACCTATTGATGACGTCATTGATGATGAAAGCGAAAGCTTCTGAATTCCACACTGTTTTGAAACAAAAAAAATCACGAAGTTTGTCTTTATATTCGAAAACTAACACAAAAGAGATAGAATAAGTATCATATCATGTTGATAAACCTAAACATCAACAAACAAATTGCACTCTGACTCCAGAATTTCAAAAATGTTCAAATCCTCGGACATTTCATCGCCATCCATGTCGTCTTTTGCGTTGTTGCAATTTTTTTCCGTAACACTGACCACGCGCTGAGATACATCGTATCCTGTTCTCCTTACATGTGCATGCGTTCGTCCCACAAACGTTTTTCCCCATCAACTTGCAGTTGCATCTCACAAATTTCAATATCTTCTCGGGAGCTGGGGCCAAATCGGTCATGACTGGCTCGTACATTCCATACTGAAGCTACCAACCCCAGTCTTCTGCCGGTAATGTGACGCTCATCAGTGATTTCCACTCAATGACTTGCAGATGAACACGAAGGGAATGAAAATAGGCTGCCTTTTCTGTTGGGGGTAGACTCTGTGGTTTTTGGTAGTGTTGCTTTTTGCTGCAAAGGGGCATAAAATGGTTGTAACATTTTCAAAAAGATAATTTCCATCATTTTCCCCCTTTTATCTAGGAAAAAACAAAAAAAACTCTCAGGGAAAACTTCCCCCAACAATGCTTTTCCTGGTTCAAATACTATTGAAAAACTGTTGCACTGAGAACAATTCGGGGTTTTTTTACTTACCAATTCACAAAAAATTTTAACCCGCATTGCCAAATTTTTCTGCTGAGCCGTTTTATCTTTGAATACTCAGCAATCTTTTGATAAAACTTCTATCTTTTTGCTGAAATTCTTTAGGGTGAAATCTTTCTGTGAAAGTTTTAAAAATAAAGAAATTAGACCATGCAAAATAAAAATCAGAATTTCAACTGAAGCTGCTAAAAAGTATTTTTTTGGTGTAATTCGTTTCTAGGCAGGATGTCTCAATAAATGTTTTAAAAGTGGGAATCGAAAATTTAATAACATTGCCTACCTTGCCCATAAATCGCTGATGTCGTATCACAACCAGACCAGGCATGGAGGGAAAAAAAAAAATGTCTTGTGACCAAACCTCCTGTGATGACCCAGCTTGCAATGTCCCAACATTGTTTTTTGCTTCTTCCCAGGTCTGACAGCATGAAGATGTTCATGTGAGCTTCCCAGTGGAACATAAACAGTACAAGAATATCTGTCGTTTCCCCACCACTGTCACCGGCCCTTTTTGTCCTTTTTAAAAGCATATTCAAAATGCCCAGAACAATTGAGTGGTCATAAATGCTTTGTCATCAGGCCTTCTCTTTTTGGGGCTTTTGTCAGAAATGAAATATACTGGATTTAAATTTTTTGGGAATTCTTAAAAAAACTTCCGGTTGCATGTAGGTTTGTTCTGCAATGCACATAACATTAGCAGATTTTTCCCCTACTCTCCTTTTGTGTTCATGATTTTTGATGAAAGGACCTTGTCAAGCCTCAAAAACCACGCAAGATGACCATATTGCCATTGAAAAACACACAAAATGTTTGATGATGATTTCGTATGTGCTTTTAGGGGGCCACTTCCCTTATGCGCATTCCCTCCGTCAAGTACATAAAAAGATGAGACGGTGGTGGGCTCTGAAACACCCTGCTTAATGGCTCTACCTAAACTGACCTTTTTTGGTTTCCGCTCTTTCCCCGTGGTCAAATAGTGACGTAGGTATTGTGTCAACTCGTATTAAAACATTTTTTCATATCACCATCTCTCCCCCACGAGCACAACAAGCGCGAAAATAGTAGCATCGGATCGACAGGATTTTGTCTTTTAAAATTGAAACCCCATTCTTCAAATACTTTAGTGCGTATCTGTCTTTACTTTTGGGGATCTTTACTTTTGAAAAAGGGACTTCATCAGCGTTTTTAAATAGCTTTCCTACTTGTTCAGCATCATCACAGTTATTGGTCTTCTTTAGAACATCATTGTGGAGATGCTTTTGAAAAAAAAGGTTCTTCTTCTTTAAAGGGATTGTTTCTTGCTAGCCAATCTTTAAATTTTGCAAGATCTGTTTGTCTCTCTTTAAACTAATTGCACCCAAAAATCGACTGTTTTTCATAGTTTTATGTTGTTATGATAAGCTCGGTCTGACATTGTGGATGCTAGCACAGGGTGCATCGTGAATCCCTTTTTTATGAAGATCTGTTACCCGTCCCCTTGTCATCCACCCCGACTCTTTAACACTCGCAATTGATTGTTCGAGACAATCTGTCCAAAGTCCTGCCCCAAAAAAAGATAACTTTTTCTGACTGTGTGGCATTTATCTGTGGGAATTTTTTGTGAATATCTGGATAGTTTAGGGAAGATTTCATCATCTGTAGATACAGGCGTGCATTTTTTGGCTGGGTTTTTGTGTGTCCAGTTGCAGCGAATAAAATTCAGCATTTAAAAATAGTCCAAGGGGAAATTGCCCGTTTTTCCCGGCTTTCACCTGCAAAAACTCTTGAGGGCATTTACGTACTCCAGTTTGAATCCCAAAGCATGCGGGAGATGCTTCCCCAAAACTTTCCATTTCTCAGACGCAGTGAAGTACTTTTGTCAAGGCAGAGCTTTTTTTTAACTCTTTCTCCCTTAGTTGCTCTTTTTTGAAGCTTTTCGTACAACAAATTTTATTTCTTCCTTTCTTGTCTTTACTAAATGCTATTAGTCGATTAAATTGTCAAAAGTTGATAACATTTTGCAAATATCCGTTACTTAACTAGCTGTAAACAAAGTTCCCTAAACGCACTTTGAGAGGATTTTGGATATGTTAATCTACATAAATTTGCGCTTCTTTTGATACCAAATTCATTAGTATAATATTTTTTCAGGGTGGAACCCTAATTATACTAGACTATAGTGTGAACATGGTTCCGCTAAAAACCGGCACAACCGGTTGCTTGCCTCAGTTGAGATCCCGCTCTCGTATCGCTCTACTATGGATGAAGATAAATTTATTTAACTCGTGCAGAGCCATGAGTGTCTTTACGACATGTTCCACAGAGATTACAGCAACATGGGAAGAAGGATATGATCTGGGCTGAGATAGGGAATAAATTACAACAATAAAAAAAATTATGTTATATTTACAACATCGTTTGATATTATAAAGTAAAGTATTTAGGCTACATGAAATGAACATTTGACAAATAATTCAAAATGTAACAATGTAAAATTTGATGTAAATGTAAAATCAATATATAATCAGCTGTTGCAGCACAAATCCTAGGCTGTTACCGCGAAACATAGTTAATGTAGCATCAGTGTGAGCTATCAGTTAGCGAGTAATATCGAAAGCAATCTTTCCTGTTACAAGAACAGAAGTGTACTGCGACCGTACTGCAGGAGACCAGGCGGTGTAGTGTGAATACACATGCCGTTGGCGGCCGGTGACGTGCCGGTGCGGTCCGGTTACGGTCCGTTTCCGTGCAGGTATAGTGTGAATCAGCCTTAAAGTGTTATCTACGGTACGGTATCAAAAAATATGTGAAACCATTTTCACAACCAGTAAATCATGACGAAACCTTTAGTTAATTATTATTTCTTTTCAGATACTACATCCGGGTCCCAGCACTATGAAGGTGAGGTTATCGAGGTTTCGCTTAGCTGGTGTGAAATGGAAAGAAGAAATAACCTCGCTAAGCCGCTTTTCTGTCATGTCCTGAGGCACAGGATGACCCTGGGGCCCCTGCCTGCCGCAGTGGCAACTCACCCGCACCGCTACACTCTTCTGGCAGCATTTCATCATGGGCTTTTTGATGGTCAGACTTGCATTTACCTCAGCTCTATTTTTATTGAAAAAAATAAATCAAATTTTAGATGGTAAGATGGTTGATGATTCCGTTATGAAAGGGATATTTCTACCGGGTGGGAAATTTCCAAAAATAGAGAAAACTCTACTTGCAATAATGATCCAAATACAATCCCAGAGAAAGCCTAGTAACCAGCCTGTCATCCTGAAGGGCTTTCCTCACCAGGCGGCCACAGCCCCACTACTATCTTCATCTTTAATACTGTCGAATCAGACGCCAATGGCCATTATCAAAGCAGCCTGTAAACGCAAGGCGTAACCTTTCATAGTGCCGTCATGGCTGCACATCAAACAGCCACGATGGAGCTCCTTCAAATCCTCTGGGGTGCGACGACACAGCAACCTTCTGGTCAGCATGGCCAACCGACCTGCGCCGTTACATGGCCGAAAACACCCTTCCCATCCATGCCTGCACATAGCCGCTCGAAGATGTTCATAGAACAAACAACAATCACAAAAGTCATTTTTGGGAATTCGCAAGAATATCGAGATACAGAAAAGAAAGTTCTAAACTCACAAGATCTGCTGCACCAGATCGTGGCTACTGAAAAGGGTCACACTGTGAGGACTCATTACCAGAGACATTTGACTACGGGATCACAGCGTTAAGGGAATAGAAAATGCTCCAAGTAGATTCGTCCAAGTGACGGGGGCAACCATGTACGTCTTTTGTTCACAAAAACATCATTTATGAGCTTCTTAACCTACGTAATAGGTATACAAAAATATGTGTTTCTTTTTTTTCTTCAAATGTTGGCCTCCAACCCCTGAAATGAGCCAAAATTAATAATATATATATAAAATTTATATTTTTATATATTTATATAATATATTAAAAATATAAAAATTTTTTTATATATATTATATTATATATTATATATAATGCATAATCTCATTATTTTGGATCTTTGTTCTACCTAAAACCTCCATTGGGACGCCTTTCTAAAGGATGTGAAGAGTTTTTTCCAAAGCATCTTAGCCTTTTTTGCCATCAGTTGGAGGCACATGAAAAGAAACACATATTTTTGTATCCTATTATAGGTTAAGAAGCTCATAATGATGTTTGTGAACAAAGACGTACATGGTTGCACCCGCCTTGGAGAATCTACTTGGGGGTTTCTATCCCCCTTAACGCTGTATCCCGTAGTCAAATGCTCTGGTAAGATCCTCACCAGTGGACCCTTTCAGTGCCCGATCGGTGCGCAGATCTTGTGAGTTTAGAATTTTTCTTTTCTGTTCTCGATATTTTTTGCGAATCCCAAAAAGGACTTTTGTTTTTTGTTTTTTTTTTATGAACATCTTCGAGCGGCTTTGTGCGGGCCATGGGGGGGAAGGGTTTTCGGCCTGTAAGGGCGCAGGTCGGTGGCCATGCTAAACCAGAAGGGTTTGCTGTGCGTCCGCCCCCAGAGGATTGAAGGAGCCCATCGGGCTTTTTTGATGTGCAGCCTGACGGCACTATGAAAGGTTACCCCTTGCGTTTACAGGGTTTTTGAAAGGGCCATGGCGTCTGATTCGCATATAAAGATAGATAGTAGGGGGGCTGTGCCCCCGGTGGGGGAAACCCCTTTCAGGATGACAGGCGGGGTTTCAAAGGGTTTTTTCTCGGGGATTGTATTTGGATCATTTTTGCAAGTAAGTTTTCTCTTTTTTTGGAAATTTCCCCCCGGGTAGAAATATCCTTTCATAACGGAATCATCAACCATCTTACCATCTAAAATTTGATTTATTTTTTCAATAAAAATAGAGCTGAGGTAAATGCAAGTCTGACCATCAAAAGCCCATGATGAAATGCTGCCAGAAGAGTGTAGCGGTGGCGGGTGAGTTGCCTGGCGGCAGGCAGGGGCCCCAGGGTCATCCTGTGCCTCAGGAATGACAGAAAAGCGGCTTAGCGAGGTTATTCTTCTTCCATTTCACACCAGCTAAGCAAAACCTCGATAACCTCCTCATAGTGCTGGAACCCGGATGTAGTATCTGAAAAGAAATAATAATTAACAAAAGGGTTTTTCGTCATGATTACGGGTTGTGAAAAGGGTTTCACATATTTTTTGATACCGTACCGTAGATAACCTTTTAAGGCTGATTCACACTATACCTGCAGGGAAAACGGACCGTAACCTGCCCGGCACCGGCACGTCACCGGCCGCAACGGCATGTGTATTCACACTACACCGCCTGGTCTCCTCGGGTTACGGTCGCAGTACACTTCTTTTTCTTGTAACAGGAAAGATTGCTTTCGATATTATTTTCGCTAACTGATAGCTCACACTGATGCTACATTAACTATGTTTCGCGGTAACAGCCTAGGATTGTGCTGCAACAGCTGATTATATATTGATTTTTACATTTACATCAAATTTTACATTGTTACATTTTGAATTATTTGTCAAATGTTTCATTTCATGTAGCCTAAATACTTTTACTTTATAATATCAAACGATGTTGTAAATATAACATAATTTTTTTATTGTTGTAATTTATTCCCTATCTCAGCCCAGATCATATCCTTCTTCCCATTGTTGCTGTAATCTCTGTGGAACATGTCGTAAAGACACTCATGGCTCTGCACGAGTTAAATAAATTATCTTCATCCATAGTAGAGGCGATACGAGAGCGGGATCTCAACTGAGGCAAGCAACCGGTTGTGGCCGGTTTTTTAGCGGAACCATGTTCACACTATAGTCTAGTATAATTAGGGTTCCACCTGAAAAAAATATATACTAATGAATTTGGTATCAAAAGAAGCGCAAATTTATGTAGATTAACATATCCAAAATCCTCTCAAAGTGCGTTTAGGAACTTTGTTTACAGCTAGTTAAGTAACGGATATTTTGCAAAATGTTATCAACTTTTGTACAATTTAATCGACGTAATAGCATTTAGTAAAGACAAGAAAGAAGAAATCAAGTTGTTGTACGAAAAGCTTCAGAAAGACGCAACTAATGAGAAAGAGTTAGAAAAAAGCTCTGCCTTGACAAAAGTACGTTCACTGCTGTCTGAGAAAATGGAAAGATTGGGAGAAGCATCTACCGGCATAGCTTTGGATTCAATACATGGAGTACGTAAATGTCATCAAGATGTTCATTGCAGGTGAAAGAACCGGAAACTGGCAACTTCACTTGGATGCTATCTTTATAATGCTGAATTTATTCGCTGCAACTGGACACACAAACTACGCCAAAAGTGCACGCCTGTATCTACAGATGATGAGAATCTTCCCTCAAAACTATCCAGATATTCACAAGAAATTCACAGATGATCAATGCCACACAGTCAGAAAAAGTTATCGTTTTTGGGCAGGACTTTGGACAGATCTAGTCATCGAACAATCAATGATGCGAGTGTTAAAGAGTCGGGGTGGACTGACAAGGGGACGTGGTATGACAGACTCATTCATAACAACATGGATTCACAGTATGCATGCCTGTGCTAGCATCCACAATGTCATGACCGAGCTTACTCATAATCAACATAAAACTAGTGAACAACACGTCGATCTTGGTGCAATTAGATTAAAGAGAGACAAAGCAGATCTTGCAAAATTGAAAGATTGGCTAGCAAGAAACAATCCATTCAACGAAGAAGAACCTTTTCTCAAGAGCATCTCCACAGGATTGACTGTTACTAAAGAAGACCAATCAACTGTGATGATGCTGAACAAGTAGGGAAAGCTATTCAAAGACGCTTGATGAAGTGCCTTTCTAAAGAGTAAAAAATCAAACGTAAAGACCAGATACGTACACTAAAGTATTTGAAGAATGGGGTGCAATTTGAGAAAGACAAAATCCATGTCGATCCGATGCTACTATTTTCGCGCTTGTTGGTGCTCGTGGAGAAGATGGTGATATGAAAGAATGTTTTAAGTACGAGTTGACACCAATACCTACGTCACTATTTGACCACGGAATGATGCGGAAACCAAACAAGTCAGCTTTAGGTAGAGCCATTAAGCAGGATGTTTCAGCAGCCACACCACCAGTCTCATCATTTCATGTACTTGACGGAGGCACACTGCTGCAAAGGTGAAGTGGCCACCTAAAAGCACATACGAAATCATCATCAAGCATTATGTGTAGTTTGTCAATGGCAAGTATGGTCTATCTTGCGTGGTTTTTGATGGCTAGGGACAATGGTCCTTGCATCAAAGATCATGAACACAAAAGGAGAGTAGGAAGATATCTGCTAATGTTACTGTTGCATTGCAGAACAAACCTACATGCAACCAGGAAGCTTTCTTAAGAATTCCAAAAATAAGTCACAGTATATTTCATTACTGACAAAGCCCTAAAAGATGAAGGTCATGATGACAAAGCATTGATGACACACTCAGATTGTTCTGGCTGCTTTAGAATATGCTTCAAAGGGGAAAAAAGGCCGGGACAGTGTGGCAAAACACACTGATATTTTTGTACTGTTGATTTCCACGGGGAAGCTCACATAACATTTTCAGCTGTAACCGGGCAAGAAGAAATACGAATGTTGGACATTTCAAGCTTGGTGTCATCAGCAGGAGGTTTGGTCACAAGACTTTTTTTTCCATCCTGCCTGTCTGGTTGTGATACGACATCAGCGATTTTGGTAAAGGGTAGGCAATGTTTAAGTTGTCTGATTCCCACTTAATCATTTCATTTTAGACTCCTGCACAAAACAAATTACACCCCAAAAAAATACTTTTTGTAGCAGCTTCAGTTGAAATACTGATTTTATTTTGCATGTGCCCCTAATTCTAATGTAAAAACGTTCACAGGAAAGATTTCACTCGAAGAAGTTTCGCAGAAAAGATATTAAAGTTTATCACAAGTTGCTTGAGATTTTTTCGAAATGATAGGGCTTCGGGAAACAAAAATTGGCAATGCGGGGTTTTCAACTTTTTGGAATTGGGAAGTAAAAAAGCACGATTTTTCATCAGTAACTTATCAGTTTTTTCAATACTAATTTGAACTCAGGGAAATAGCATTGTTTATGGGGAAGCTTTTCGAGAGTTTTTTTGTTTTTCCTAGATAAAAAGGGGAATGATGGAATTTCTTTTCGAACTCGTTACAACGCTTCATGCGCTTTGCAGCAACGCAATACTACCATAAAAACCCAAGTCTACCCCCAACAGAAAGAGCACCTATTTTCTTCCCTTCGTTTTTATCTGCAGTCATTGAGTGGAAATCACTGATGAGCGTCACATTACCGGCAGAAGACTGGGTTGGTACTTAGATGGGAATGTACGAGCCCGTCATGACCGATTTTTGGCCCAGCTCCCCAGAAGATATTGAATTTTGAGTGCAAATGAAGTTGATGGGGAAAAACGTTTGTGGGACGAAAGCTGCACCTGTAGGAGAACAGGATTACATGTATCTCAGCGCGTGGTCGTGTTCGGAAAAAATTTCACAACCAAAAGACGACATGGTGGCGATTAAATGTCCGAGGATTTGAACATTTTTTAAAATTTTGGAGTCAGAGTGCAAATTTTTTTTTGATGTTTAGGTTTATCACTGATAGATACTTATTTTTCTCTTTTTTTGTTAGTTTTCGAATTAAAAAACAAACTTCGTGATTTTTTTTTTTTTCAAAACAGTTGGGGGAAATTTAAAGCTTCGCTTTCATCATCATGACTCATCAAAAGGTATTTTAACTTTTCCAACCTTTTTTGAAATAATTAGATCTAATTATGTAAAGTTTCGTCTTTAAAAAAACTAAGAAATTTGGGGAGTTATAATATTTTTCACCCGGTTTTTTCTGAAAATTTTGTATTAGGGGGATTTTGCAAAAAACCCCCCGTTCTTAAAGGCTGCAAAAAAATTTCCCCAAAAACCCCTTTTAGAGGATTTGGGTATTAAAATTGCGCTTCTTTTGATACCAATTTATTAGTTAATATTTTTTCCGATTTAATCATTTAAAAAAGGCCAATTTTTACTAGCTTTATTCAACCAGACTTCTCCGGACCGGACCGTAAAACCGCACGGGCCGTAAAATATTATCGCCCAGAATCTTACCGGGGAACTGCCGGGGACGGTCCGTGTTGGTCAGTCCGGTCCCCTCTGGTGAATAAACCCTGGTTTTTTTCATTGAAGAAAATTTTGCCGGTCCGGTCCGGTACGTTTTCGTCTGGGACGTTTCGTATAGTGTATCAGCCTTTAGCGCCAGATGTAAAAAATGTCGCCA
>JACEEZ010014842.1:0-12247 GCA_016584305.1 Chionoecetes opilio
AAATTTTTGTTAAAAAACAAAGGGGTTTTTGTCGTAGACGCTGACCTTTGTTGATCAACAAGTCTATATAGTAAATATTTGCTTCAACGTATGTGCAGTTCGCGTTTTCTTTTGTTAGTAAACAAAGGCGGACTTTCCCTCGTAAACGAATTAACGGCCGATTCTTTAAACGTGGACTTCGGCTAACCTAAGACTAACCGTGGCTTAGCAGGCATTTCCGTTTTCTAACCATTTTCCGGGGGGGATTAGTCTCTTAAGTTGGTCTAAAAACTAACGAGAATAGTATTGGAAATGTTAGACACCCAGGAGTGACAACTGTCCCAGGACCCTGTCCAACACTTGAGTCTAATGATATTTACGATACTATGCAAATGCCCATGCTAAGACAAGTTAGCGGTATTGTCAATATTCTGTTTGGCAAAATATGAGTGTATACATGCGTCTACTGCAGATTATGAAGCACCTGAAATATTTTTTTTAAAGACCGCGTTTGGCGCCCTACGAAATCTGGGTTTGTTATCTCTCCTCGCCCACCGAGTCCAGACTATCAGCAATATAATAGTCACTCACTTATACGACTATACAGCAGTACTTGCATTTAATTAATGGAAACAGAGGAGACATTTATTCTCTTTTTGGTCATAATAGTCTAGTCTACGCTAACAGCGGCTCCTTACATCCCTCTAACGGGAGGCCACGGCAGAAGTCTCCCATTTCCACACATCTATCCACCTCATTCTCATATCCTACTGTCCTCTCACTCATGCATGATCTCTCTCTCTCTTCTCACATACTCCAACTATCAACAAAAAAAACTAGTCAACTATCAACTAAAAAACTAGTCAACTATCAACTAAAAAACTAGTCAACTATCAATTAAAAAACTAGTCAACTATCAACTATCAACTATCAAACTATCAACTATCAACTAGTGATTAGGCATCGTTAGTTGTGCAACTAAATAATAACTATAACATGACCATGAAAATCTTGACTCCCGATAATGGGAAGAGCTATGAAGATCAAGGAAAATGTGGGTAAAAAAGTGAATAAATGAAGAATATAGGTTCATATATGGTATAGTGTGTTTTGTTGTTCTCGGTAGCAGGGCGCGGAGACAAATGACTCTTCCGCTCTCCGTCCCCCAATATATGATCTCCCTGGTTCAGTGCTGCCAACCAAGCGCAGTCGTGGATCAACATAGGACCATGTTAGCTCTCGCTGCTGGCGTCTAAAGCACGCGTTTTTGGCATTGGTACTACTTGAGTCTAACATGGAAGCTCCACGTTAGACTCTCCCTAGTCAGTTTAAAAAAGCGGCCGAAACTTTGGCTCACACGACACCGGGCCGCGGTGTGGGGTGCGCTAAACCGCCTAGGCTCGTGGGACGCAAAGAGAGAGAATAATATATGATATATATATATATATATATATATTATATATATAATAATATATATATATATATATATCTATATATATATATATACGATATATATATATATATATATATATATATATATATATAATATATATATATATATATATATAATATATATATATATTTTACTATATATATATATTAATATATAATATATATATATATATATATATATATATATACTATATATATATTTAAAATATATATAATATATATATATCTATATATTATATCTTATATATATAATATAATACTATATATATATATATATATCTATCTATATATATTATAGTATATATATATATATATTTATATATATATATAATATATCATATAATATATATATATCTATATCTACTATATATATATATATATATATCTATATATATATATACTATATATGTATTTATGGGGAAAGAATTACCAATATCACAACTATGAAATGATCACCAATTAACACTATCAATTGTATCATTAAATACCATGCAAATGTATAAATTGGAAAACCATAATCAAAACAAAAATCGTTGATAATGTAAAATTTTAAAGTTGATAATTGTCGAAAACTCGTGCACGGAAACTTGCAAAGTACTTGTAGCCGCATCATCTCAAGGTTGTGATTCAACAAGCAATTCGGCACAAAAGCAGCTGGACTGAAAGCCAATCCGTGTCACTACTCCAAAACTTCGGAAAACACCAAATGAGATTGACTTTCCATTGATAGAAGAGTTTCTAGTTAATGTGTACAGTCTGGAACACATGCAAAACAATGGATGAGCTAAGTATCACCTCTTCCAACACAGGCAAAAAAGACTATCTGACCTACCCCCCACAGTCGTTCTATCAAGGAGCATATTCTCAGGGCATTTTACGGGATGTACATAAAAAATATGGATAATTTTTTATTTTTAGTATAGATTTTTAAACCCTTACGTCCCTAATGTAATTGTTATTCTAAAATATTTGTCCTCATTTGGTTATGTAAATATTTCATAATATGTTACATAGTGATATAATTATTGAGTAATTTTTTTGGAGCAGTTTTGCTGTGTTGTATTTGTTAGGTTGTTAATAATATTGTCATTCTTGTGTTTTTTTTAGATAGTTTTTAGTATAAAATATCGCCCTCTTCTCTTGTTAATGCATTTAGTATTGTTATTTTTACTTGGACAAAGTGTATCATATTTTTTTGTTATGACGTTAAAAATTCTGTAAAAACTTTGTCAATAAACTACTACTACAAACATGCAACTACACTGTCTGGAGAAAGTGTACTTTGATCCAAGGAATTTTGGCTACAGCGCGGCTGGTGGCATCCGTGAGCCGGAACGATGTCAGGTCTTAATGCCAGATGACTTCCCAATGCCATGTAAATGCACGTCCTGTGCCACTAAGCGATGTGTTTGTAAACAATATGAGCTAATTTGTTTTTCAGTACTGCAGCTGCCACGCTTCTGACTAAGGATGTAATAATTCAGCTAGTAGATAAAGGATAGGTGCTGGATGATTATGGACTAAGTGACCCCAGCCCACACGCCTCGTGAAAATTGGACTCATCATTTTCGTAAAATGGAACAATTTTCCAATTTATATTACATCCTTTTACTGTCAGGAACAAACAAACAAACAAACAGACTATTGTAAGATTCATTCATTCAGTTTCTCAGTGTAGAATCGAGTTTGATTTCCCTTATGTACTTAAGAGAGTGGACATAACATTTTTCCAATTTGGTCACCAAGACCATCCTTATTCATCACTACTGCCCTTAAAAACCTACTTTTCCTTCAAAAAGGAAGCTAAGATAAGCGAGACTTTTCTGTTTGTACTTCTCAGGTCCTAAACTTGAGATAAAGTGTAGTAGTATTTACCTCAGGTTTTAGTAAATTCATCATTTCTTTTTATTTTACCCTAAATGTTCACATGGACCAAAGATACTCTATACTGGACTTGCTACTCATTTTGGACTATTTCCAGTGGAGGCCAGTTTTGCGATTCTTGCCATTTTCGAACATCACTCCCTTTTCCCTTCCTATGGTTTATCAGTATATATGATATACCGTTATCTTCGTAAATGTTGTTCTATAATATTATCAAATAAAAATAGTAACATACACTAAAAAAAATGCCATTATGAGCGCGTGAAGAAATATGTATGACCTCAATATTCACTTAAACACATCGCCATTTAATATTTTGTGAGAAAATATTTTAGATGAAACATATCAATAGAAGCGGATTTGTATTAGCTTGTCATTGATATATTTCGTTTTCTGAAAAATGAATCAGAATCATGCATAAATTAGCGTTAACTAATTATATTAGTTATATATTAATTATATAAGATCATCTATCGGGAAAATTACCCGATTGATGATGTTATTTATTTTGTTAACGCTAATTTATGCATAATTCTAATTCATTTATCAGAAAACGAAATATATCAATGGAAAGCTAATAAAATTCCTCTTCTATTGATATGTTGCATGTAAAAGTCTACACGCAAAATATTAAATGGCGATGAGTTTAAGTGAATATAAGTTCATGCATATTTCTTCAGTCTCATAATGGAATTCTTTAGTGAATTTTACAGTTTTTTATTTGATAATATTATACACTTTGTATATGAACAAACTTTTACTAAGATAACAGTGTATTATTTATACTGATAAGCCATAGTCTACTGTATTCATGGAACACTTTTTTTACTTGCCGATCCGATTGATGAGGTTATTTGTTTAGTTAACGCTAATTTATGCATGATTCTAATTCATTCATCAGAAAACGAAATGTAATATATCAATGGAAAGCTAATGAAAATCCGCTTCTATTGATATGTTTCATCTAAAATGTTTTTTTCGCAAAATATTAAATGGCGAAGAGTTTAAGTAAATATTGAGGTCATGCATATTTCTTCACTCTCATAATGGCATTTCTTTAGTGTATTTTACTGTTTTTTATTTGATAATATTATAGAACAAACATTTACGAAGATAACAGTATATCATATATACTGATAAACCTTAGGAAGTGAAATGTGGGTGATGTTCTAAAATGTCAGGAATCGCAAAACTGGCCTCCACTGGTCATGGGCGAGTTGGCGCGGGGCACGAGTAGCAAGTCCAGTATAGAGTAGTCTTTGCATGGACCTACATTATTCTGTTCGGTAGTTTAAAAAACTTATCTAATGTTTAATAAACTATATAGTACAGACTAAAAAACAATGCGATTTGTTACTCCATATATTTTATTTTATTTTTTGTGTATTACAACCCTAGATTTTTCAAAAATTTTGATATAACTTTGTATTTACGTTCCTACTGAACATGTTCATTGTGTAATCAACTTCACTTTAGCAAAGTCTTGTAGCGGATAAGTTAAGCTTTCTTTTGAGTGGTAATTCATTTCCGTAAGTGTCATTGTTTAGGTGCTATGGGCGATCGAAAGGAGGCTCACCCGTCATTCGGAGGGTCATTTCCGGTAAGCACAATTTTGACAAGTCCGTGATTTATGCGATTATTGCCAGGTTTCAGATGAACTAACCACGTTAATATTTTGCTCCAGGTGGTCCTCTATCAGAATCAGGTGAGTGATCTCAGGGCCCTCTCAAACATGAAAACACCCTTTGGTTCCTGGACTATAATATGTCCTTTTTATAATAAGGTGACCAGTACTGCACACAGAGTTCTAGATGGGGGCGAACAAGCGAGTTAAAAAGAGTGAGTATCACTTTTTCAGATTTGAAAATGAAAGTTCGTCCAATAAAATCAACCAATTTATTTGCAGTTTTAACTACCTCTATAATTTGGTTATTCGGTTTGATATCTTTCGAGATTATAACGCCTAAATCTTTTTCTTTATCAACACTTGTTAGTTGAAAATCGTTCATCACGTAACTCTCATGAGGGTTGTTATTTCCAATGTTGTAATACATGACATTTGTCAAGGTATGGCATTTGTCATGTTTTTTTACCATTCTGTTTAGCGTGTTCAATCGTGTTTTGTATGAGTAGGCGCTGAGTTTTTTGTAGAGGCTGTGTTTGTGTTTTCGTGTCATCCGCAAATTTCGATATCCTGCATGTGATTCCCTCGTCAATGTCATTTATATATATTAAGAACAGGATAGGTCCGAGAACTGATCCTTGAGGAACGCCACTATTGACACTGGTCCACTCAGAAGAATTACCATTTATTATCACCCTTTGTTTACGATTTGACAGCCAGTTTTCTATCCAATTCGAAAGATGGCCTGTTATACCATGAGCTTTTACTTTGCTAATGAGACCTTTATGTGGAACTTTGTCGAACGCTTTTTGGAAATCGGGTAAACTACGTCTACTCCCCTCGTGTTTTTCGTACATTTTGAATACACTATTGAAAAAATCAAGTAAGTTTGAGAGGCATGAGCGTTTATTTCTGAATCCATGCTGCGAATCTTTGAGTATGTCCATTTTTTTCTAAAAACCTTAACGATTTTGTCTCTTATGATGGTTTCCATTAATTTTTCCAGCAACTGATGTTAAACTGATTGGGCGATATTTTTCCAGGCTGCGACTTGTTTTCCTTTTTTAAATAGGGGTTGGTGACTTTTAGCTTTTTTCCCCATTTCGCACAGAAACATTTCCGGTGAGTAAAGACTTATTAATAAGATGGAAATTGGCTTTACTATTTCGTTCTTTGCTTCTTTTAATATGCGTGGCGAATTTTGTCGGGCCCGGGAGCTTTTTTTAATTTTCATGTTTTTTTCGCGAGCAAAATGTCACATTCCTGAAAGGTTAATGAGCAGAGGCAAGTACCTTTGTTCGGGGATTTTGGGATGGGTTTGATTTTGCGTGGTGTTTTCTACTATGAAGACTGATGCAAAAAGTTTTTTAAAGAGTATCCGCCATAGTCACTTCATTTTCTGTGTGTTCGCCATTTTCCATTTCCAACTTCATTACTTTTCTCTATGGTTGACGTCATTACTTTTTTTCTTTTTAACATAGTTTGTAAAATTCTTTAGGGTTAGATTTGCTCTTTTCGGCAATACGTACTTCAAATGTTTTCTTGCTCTGCTTAATAAGTTTTTTTTCGTATTTCGTCTATTCTGTCGTGTTCGAGTTTGTCGTCTTCATTCTGTGTTTCTTTGTGTTTTTCAATGCACGCTTTTTTAGCTGCGGGGCTGTCCTTGATATCACAGGTCCACCATTTCGGTTTAACATTTTGAAAAGAGCGCCTATATCGCCTCGGTATTGAGGATTTTTATTGCTAAGTTAAGCTTACCGGTGAATTCATGCATGCTACTTTATGCCCGTTACTTTCTGAATAACATTCCATCGATTTCGTTAAGATTTTTTTTAGTTTCTGAAGTCTGCCCTTCGATAATCAAGAACTTTTTCTTTACTTTCGACTTCGCTTGTCTTACTGATGTTAATACTGAAAGTAAATCACCCGGTGGTCACTGCTACTGAATTCAGATCCGACGTTAACGTTACTGACAAGTTTTTCGTTAGTTGTGAAATAAGATCTAGAATATTATCGCCTCCTGTTGGTTGATCCACGTTTTTGGTATAAAGCACTTTCTTGGAGATTTGAATACGAGTGTGCCCCGAATGTGTTGTCAGTGAGGCGCCCCAACTGGTTACGGAATATTAAAATCACCGAATATTACGCTTTCGTTTTGATAACTAATTTCCCCTATTTGTTCATAGAGTTCTTCGTCAATTGTACTTGTTTGAGCTGGGTCGATAAAAAAGGGCCAAATTACTACTTTTTGGCGAATGACGATTTAGTTGAACGAAAATGACTTTACTGTTATCATTTCGTGTTTAGATACTACAAAGGGATGAAGGCAGATTTTATATACAACAATATATGGAGGAGGAGGAGGAGGGAGGAAGGAGAGGAGGAGGAGGGGAGGAGGAGGAGGAATACATAGGAATAACATAGGAATAACAACCAGGAAAACCTATTGGTCCATACTAGGGTATCTGTTGTACTACATATACAAAACTATCTAATACATGAAAGAGGACAGTTTGAAATGATACCATGTACCTAAAGAAGATAGGAACATGGAAGTTTCGTAGTGAATAATGATAGGTATGAAATATGCTAACTACAACTACCACAAACACTAATCGTCAGGGCACTATATTTTGAATTTCGCGGGGAAATATTTTTACGCAGGGCACCCATTTACTTTACAGTGCGCGTCCAAATCTGTTTTTTTAAATGAAATTATTGTGCTGGCATCGACAACATTTTGCTGGTTTTGTTCAATCGACCAAACTCTAGCATTGAAAATAATTTCTACGGAGATCAGGTGGGTGCAACGTTGACCGTTTCAAATTTTAAAAACCCCTATTTTCTTGGTTTTTCACTTGAGGAGAAAGCTAGAATAGGTTCTCTTGATTAATGACATCAAATCCTTTAGCATCTTAAAGGTTTCTATCAAGTCCCCAAAGGATTCTACGATCCTTTAAGGAATACATATTAATTTCCGCAGTCTCTCTTCATAAGATGAATTTCGCAGAGATGGTATTAGTTTTGGGTTTCTCTTCTTTGAAATTTTTCCAATTTGAAATTGATCTTTTATGAAAAATGGCGACCAGATTTGAACGGCATGGCATATTCTAAGTGCGGCCTAACCAAAGACCTGTATAATCGTGTCATTACTTTCGGAGTTTTATGTTCAAAGTTGCGTTTAATAAGCCCAACATCATCTTTGCCTTTTTTACTGGCAGCTAGGCAATGCGTAAATGTTTTTAAGATTCTTACTAATGATGACACCTAAATCCTTTTCCTGCTGTACTTCAGTTAACGATTTATTTTTGCATTTGATAGTTTATATTTGAGGTTATCGTTGCCTATATGCATTACTTTACATTTATCGGAATTGAATTTTAATAGCCATTTGTCACTCCAATCTGATAGTTTGTCGGATCACGTTTTTTGAGTTCGCAGTTTTCTCTAGAATATGCTTTACCGCCTAATTGGTGTCACAGCAAATTTCGATATTTTAGATACAAGTCCGCTGTCCAGAAACATTGATATATATCAGAAAAAGAGTAGGACCCCCAAAACCGAGCCTGAGGCACCCCACTAGTAACATCTAATCAATCAGATGCCTCGCCATTTATTTCTACCCGTTGTTTTTCGATTTGAAAGCCACTCCCCCCAATCCATGAACATAACTGCTCTCCTAAGCCATGTGCCCTTAGCTTGGTCAAAAGTCCGCTTATTGGGAACTGTATCGAAGGCTTTCTGAAAATCAAGGTATATTAAAATCTGAGGGAGTTTTTAGCGTCCCCAGTTTGAATAAATGACATTGAAAAAATCGAGTGTTTGTTAAACAGGTCTCTAATTTCGAAATCCATGCTGGGAGTTTAATATTGAGTTATTTTCATCGAGAAAAGACACTATTTTATCCCACAACATTTTCTAAAATAGTTTACAATCACAGAGTTTAAACTAATTGGACGATAATTATTGCGAGGCTATTAAAATCCCTTGCTTGAATATCGGTGTAACATTAGCAAATTTCCACATACCCAAAAAACATTTTTGTCCATTAGCGATTTATTGAAAATAATCTTTTAAAGGGAGCGAAGTTGCTTTGACATTCGCAAAGTAATCTCGGCGAGATTTCGTCCACCCCCACGGATTTTTCTGGGTCAAGTTTCTGCAAATACTTTGATATTTCGTCTACTTTTATCTCTCCTATTACCAATCTATCACTTTCAAATCCCCAAATAATGTTTACTGGTTCTGGTAATGGAGCTTCGTCTTCTTTAATAAATACCGCATTAAAGTAATCATTGAGTACGGACGCCATACTCTTTTATCATTTACTAAGATTTTATTCTTATCTTTCAGTGGCCAATACATGTTTTGACGTTTTTCCCTTTCTTTTGAACGTAAATTTAAAGAACCTTTTCGGGGTTTTATTTGGATTCCTTTGCAATTTTTTCTTCATACTCGCGCTTTTTAGACTTAATTAATCCTTTGAAAGACACTTTACGTCATTGTAATCTCTAGAACCGCAGTCCGCATTTGATCGCTTGTAAACTTTATACGCTCGGCGCTAACTGCCGATTTATTTTTTTGAATCTCATTAGTCATCCAACAGGGTCTGTTTATGTTATTTTAAACGTTTTTTTTACCATAGGAACATATTTTTCAACAACGGATTGGAAATTTATTTGTGAATAAATTACACATGTTTTTCGGCGTTATTACCATTTAGTAGGTTTAATCCATCAACTTCGCTTAGTACCCACTGATCTTCGTGAAACTGCTTTATTATAGTTGGGAACTAATAACCGATTTTCTGTGATGTCTACGTTGCAATTTATGCCGCATCTGATGAAACCTGTGATCACTGTTCGCCAAAAGTTCACCTATATCGCAATAATCAAACAGATCAATGTCGGTAGTGAAAACTAAATCTAGGATACTATTATCCCTTGTTAGGCTCACGGACCACCTGTTTAAATATACTTCTTTTACCATATCAGCAATTGCATACCTTCTCTATCAGCAGAATTATTATTCCAGTTTATACGCGGTAGGTTAAAATCTCCCCCATATAATTGTATCGTTATTATTGTTGACAAAATGACCTTATCTCGTCATACAGGAGTAAATCTACTTCTCTTTGATTTAGGATGACGATATATTGTCCCAATATTTAGCAATTTACCGTTAAGCTTAATCTTTGCTAGACTGAGTCATAATGATCTTTATTTACTTATCGATTTCGATTGCTTGCAAATTATCTTTAAAGTAAAGAATGACACCTCCACTGCTTTTGGGGTACACAATTTAGGAATGTCTTGTAGCCTGGAATGGTTATTTCAGATAATAAATGTTTTTCTTTGTGTTGAGCCAACTCTCCGTGATACTAACGATACTGGTGTTTCGGAAAAAACGTCAGCCAATAATTCATTCGCTTTAAAATAATGCTTCTGGCATTTTTTGTAAAGTAATTTAAGTTCCTTAATAGTTTTGGTAACCTTGCGTGAGGGCTTACCGGCAGGGTGTCTATGGTCCACTGTAACAGAGCGCTTGATTAAGTTACTTTGATTAGTATTTGCGGAAACATAACGTGATCCAGAGTTGCTGTGGGGTAAGAAAGGGGTTAAGGTGATGCTGCTACTGCCGTCCGCTCGCCGTTTGTTTGATCTGTAAGAAGAAACTTTAATCTTTTTATCAGACTTTCCTAATCGTGCATGACCAACGGGGCTGAGGGGAGTCCGTCATCCCCAAACAGGATGGAATCCTCAACCAGGATGGGGTCTTCGTAGAAAATGAGGAGGAGGAGGAGGAGGAGGAGGAGGAGGAGGAGGAGGAGGAGGATTACATAGGATTACATAGGAGTAACAGACACCAGGAGACCTATTGGTCCATAGCGAGGGTATCTGCTGAACTACATACTACTAACTATCAACTACTTGTAAGAAAACAGTTGGAAAATGATACCATGTCCCTAAAGAGGATAGGAACATGGAAGTTTCATAGTGCAGAATGATAGGATATGAAAAATACTAACTACAACTACCACTACCACTACAACTATCGATACGGGGGACTAGATACGAATTCGCACTATCAATACCCATTTACTTTACAGTGCGCGTCAAGTCTGTTTTTGAATGTAGTTATTGTGTTGGCTCCGACAACATTTGTTGGTAACTTGTTCCATCGATCAACGACTCTAACATTGAACTAATTTTTACGGAGATCGGTGATGCAACGTTTAGGAGGAGGAGGAAGAGGAGGGAGGAGGAGGAGGAGGAGGAGGAGGGAGGAGGAGGAGGAGGGAAGAGGAGGAGGAGAAGGAGGAGAGGAGGAGGAGGAGGAATATGAATAAATAGCTGAAAAGTTGCCTGGGAAAACGATGCTATTTGCCTTTATTTTCTCCCCTTTTTTTTTCCACAACATTAGGACCATAATATGATAAGGCATGAAAACAGCCTTAGTTTCCTTTCATAATTATACAAGGAAGATTCTCTGATTATGTCTATTTTGTCTCTCTCTCTCTTTTCGTGAAATGTACCTTGGGTTTTGAGCTTACTGTTTACCACCATTGTATTTAAAAACCCTTGAGCCCCAGAACATAATTTCCATTGTAATTTGGGTACCATTAGACGATTTTTAGTGAATATAAGCAGTATTTTTTAGATATGACCTGTTTAGTATCCTTGTCGACTAACTAATTTGGTATATTCAGTGACTTTTCGTAATTATATGGCTCGAAAACACACATTTTTTTTATAGCAAAGGAGAGATCTGGGCGTGAATGGGTTAATAACGATCGCGGTTCTTCCACTGTGATTGGTGAGGATATATTGGTTGAGAAATCATACAGAAAATCGGTATTAATAAAGTTTAAGTAAGGAATGGACGATGCAACACTTTCTGAACTCAAGGCGCTTCATCCGTCACCTTCATAATCCTGCAATAACACTTCCACGAGACACTCACCGCCTGCATAACACTCTTGTCCAGGATATTAAGCCATGGAGCCCTTGACGGCGGCACCACTCGGCCTGCTCATAACTCTCCAAGGCCAGCAAAGCGGCTCATGCGGAGGTGATGAGGCAGCTTTATCAACACTCATTTCCTTCTACCAGCACCAACCTACATCACAACATTCCCTTCTTCATAACCCTCTAACCCTATTACAACCATCCCAGGATGATTTTTCACCTTTCCTGAAAGTTTGGTTGAAATCGATAACAATGGCGGAGCCTTAGCGTACACGACGACAGACAGCAGACTTCGGCTAGCATTTACGTAATATATACGCTATATATATATATATATATA
>JACEEZ010014843.1:0-12313 GCA_016584305.1 Chionoecetes opilio
CCTTTTTTTGTAAAGCATGTCACTGATGGCGACTGTTTGAAGTACATCATCTTGGCATTTCCTGGACTGTAAATTTGAAAAAATCAAGGCCGGTGTGTTTGATGGTCCACAAATTCGACAGCTCATAAAAGATGAACATTTCAAGGGTACTATGTCAGACCTTGAAAAGAATGCTTGGCTATCATTCAAAGACGTCGCCCAAGAACTTTTTTGGGAAATACACGTGCAAGCAATTATACAGAAATTCTTCAGAAACTATTGGAGAGTACAAAGCGCTTGGTTGCAACATGAGTATAAAGTACATTTTTTGCATAGCCATCTTGCCAACTTTACGGAAAATCTGGGGGCTGCTAGCGACGAGCAAGGGGGAAACGATTTCACCAAATTTGAAGGTTATGGAAGAACGTTACCAGGGTAGATGGGATGTGCATATGATGGCTGACTATTGTTGGAGCATCAAACGCGATAGTCCTCAAGTTGAACACTCCGGGACAAGCTACAAACGAAAATTTTTACCTTAACCTGCACAAAATATAGCCTTATCCTTTCTAAAAACATGATAATGTTAAATAAACATTCTATTAATGCCTTTTTTCTTTCATTTTTCATTGTATGTTAACATTTGCAACTTTTTATAAAATAAGCACTGTTACTGTTATGTACAGTATTTTTCATATTTTTTAAGAAAACAAAATCCTACAGTTCAAAAACTTGACGTGATAGAGAAAAACTGAGATCAGTTTTGGTTTCAGCCCCCAAAATTACTTAATAACAAGTGTCAGACCTAACTCAACAAAAATTTGTTCCCCAGTGTTATATATAATATATATATATATTACATAAAATATATATAAAATATAAATATATAATATATATATAAAATATATATTATATATTATAATATATATATATATACACTGTATATATATCTATAATAATATAAGCGAAAGTGTGGGGTGCCCGGTGTCTGTGTGTGTGTGTGTCCGCGATAGGTGCCGCCCCCAGTGCCCCAATCCCATCATATGGTACATTTTGTGGAACCGGGTCAACCAGGGGCACATTTTAAGCCCTTTTGTGAGATGATCCGATCATTTTTTTTTTTTTTTTTTTAGTAGCCTATTAGCGAGAATTGTGAAGAAAAAAAGTGGGTTGCGAGAATTGAGGAAACCTTGATGTAGAGTGATGGGTAATGGGTGAGTGAATGGGGGGGGTGATGGGTAATGGGTGGGGTGATGGGTAATGGGTGTGGGGTGATGGGTGAGTGAAGGGGTGGGGATGATGGGTTGGGGTGATGGGTGATGGGTGAGGGAATAGGGGGGGGGTGATGGGGTAATGGGTGAGTGAATGGGTGTGTGGTGATGGTAATGGGGGTGAATGGGTGGGGGTGATGGGTAATGGGTGAGTGAATGGGTGGGGGAATACATACATTTCTACATCCATGATTTCAGGAAAGTTAAAAAGGGGCTATCTGGAGAGTCTGTGTCTGGTTGGCCGAAGGCCCACCAATAGCCCTCCGCAGGAGCTAGCCAAAAAGGCTTTGGGGCTAAATATAAACTTTTTCTTTATCTTATAGCACTCTACGCGGGTACGCCTCACCGGCTTATATGACCAAACCATCATTCGAGAAGCCAATAGACTCACTACAGGACCTACGGGGAAGCCAATAAGTTTGGTTTCGTCCCAGCCGCGCAGAGTGGCACTAGCACAGAGTACCAGCAAAGGGGTAAGTTGGAAATTAAATTTGATATTGCAAAATATTAATGAGTGAAAAATAAACTCTTACTGTATCATTCCATGAATTATTTGAGTTTTCGTTTCTTTCCGCTATTGTGTGTTTGTTTGTGTGTACGTGAGTGTGTGTGTGTGTGTGTGGGGGTGTGTGGTGTTGTGTGTGTGTGTGTGTGTGTGTGTGGTGTGTGTGTGTTTTTGTGTGACCATAAATTCTCGTTTTTACAACGGAAGAATAATGTTCCTGTATATAACACGAAATACATAAGAAAATATTTATTAGAAACAAAAGGATTTCATGAAAAAAAATATGCAGTTTTCAAACAAGCCAAATATATAGATAAATATAAAATTATGCAGAGGTTCATTTCAGTGCAAATTGTCCACCACAGCTTTTATCAAGCCTTCAAATGTTTTTGGGCCTCGTAAGGTGGGGAAACAGAAAGTTTAGATAATACTTCTCTCTCTCCTCTCTCTCTCTTTTCTCCTCTCTCTCTCTCTCTCTCTCTCTCTCTCTCTCTCTCTCTCTCTCCTCTCTCTCTTTCTCTCCTCACCAAACTTTGTTTGAAAACGCCCAAATCCTTCACCAACGAGATTATTTCATTTTGATTCCTAACATACCAATAAAGTCCATGATAAAAGGTACTGAAAAGCTCTTGATTGAAAAAAACATTACTTTATAACCATTTGATCTCAGTACCAATGGCCAAATACGATGACATGTTGTAATGATGACCTTGGTAATGGAAGTAAGGCGTTGGATACGATTTTCCTCGCATTGAAAATATCGGGAGTGGCGCCACACTTCCAACACTCCTTTATACTGCGCATTTCTATTACTGCCCCACAGTGCACAGGTCCTACAACTTTAGCAGTTTTCAGAATAGTTACATATTTCATACAGAGGTACAACATATTATCTCCTACACGCAAAAATATATTCTGTCACAATTCCTACATGGTTACAATCATATTTTCCTACACCAAGAAAGACAGCAAGATCAAGTCAAGTTGAGTTTGACTCGAATTTTTATGTTATGTTACTAGCCGCAAAGCCGCCCTCCGGGCGGCCTTTTTGGCTAGCTCCTGCGGAGGGCTTTTGGTGGGCCGGCCCACCATCTGCCTTCATTCCAGACTCTCCAGAAAAGCCCTTCTAGCTTTCCTGAAATCATTGATGTAAAAATGTATGTTTTAACGCCAACCCGTTCACATCACCCCCAACCCATTCACTCACCCATTACCCATCCCCCCCCACCCCTTCACTCACCCATTAGGGCTATTGGTGGGCCTTCGGCCCACCACCTGTGTTTGGTGGGCCGAAGGCCCACCAAACACAGACTCTCCAGATAGCCCCTTCTAACTTTCCTGAAATCATGGATGTAGAAATGTATGTATTCCCCCCCCCCTTCACTCACCCATTACCCCTCACCCCCCCCATTCACTCACCCATTACCCATCACCACACACCCATTCACTCACCCATTACCCATCCCCCACCTATTCCCCACCCATCACCCCCACCCATTCCCCTCACCCCTCACCCACACCCATTACCCATCACCCCACCCATTCACTCACCCATTACCCATCCCCTACATCAAGGTTTCCTCAATTCTCGCAACCCACATTTTGTTTTCACAATTCTCGCTAATAGGCTGCTTAAAAAAGAAAGAAAAAAAAGTGATCGGGTCATCTCATAAGTGGGGCTTAAAACCTTCCCCTGGTCGAGCGGTTCCAAAACTGTGACATATGATGGGATTCCGCCACGGGGGGGGGCACCTATCGCGGACAGACAGACAGACAGACGAAAAGACAGACAGACACACCACACACACACACACACACACACACTTTCGCTATATTATTGTAGATGTTTATTATGTTAGGTAAGGTAAGGTTAGGGTAGGTTAGGTTGGGTTTAATATTGTATCTTCCTTGCATAATGCAACCGTGTTTCATCTGCATTATGGCAGTATAAATGTTTGGAGTAGTCGGACTTAAATGTATATATAGTAGTAGTATACTGATGGTACGCCGGATGCACCGTTTTTTTTCTTTTTTCTTTACATCACAAAGGACTGGCCAAGGACACACAAAAAAAAAGGTGTGTGCCAATGCCTGCTTAGTTTGCCAGTCCCTATAAAAAAGCAGTAAGCGAATACAAAAGGGGGGTGGGCCAATTTAATTCGGGAGGTGCCTTGTTACTCTTCTCTTGAAGAAAATTTAGTCGTAAGGAAGGTGGACAAATAGAAAAAGGAAGACAGTTCCAGGGATGCAAGCGGAAGCTTATTGACCGTGAACAAAGGTATAACCCCATTGAGCAAAAATGCCTTGCAGTAGTCTTTCCAATTTGACTACTACTTCGTCTAAAAAATTCATCCCCGAGGTAGGCACAAACCTCTCAATATCTAGTGTCTTTTAAGCGGTTAAAAAGACGGGTGTTGCGGTCAGCCTGAAGTCTACAGGAGTCCAGTCAGAGTGTTTTATATTGCGGGAAATATAACGTGGGGCTTATTTACTGAGCCGAATACACGTATAATTTCCTACTTGTACCCTAAGCTCTTCTTGCACCACTCATAACTTAATCCTTTATTAAGTTGTGCTACTTTTAAAATTTCTTTTGGGTTCGCAGTTCTGGGATGTATTTGCAGTTAAAGTGAATTACTTGATGTATGTTCTTGTATAGGGGACTGTGTAAAAGCAATTACCACTACAAGGCTGCTAGATGACACGCTCGTTTACTCGTCGCCCGCTTCACCAGCTTACTCGAACGTGCCCTCGATCTTGTTAGTGGCTTTGCTAACCTGCTCGACTGTGTGTCTGACTTCGCTCGCCCTGCTCCCCGCCTGCCCGACTCTACATACTAGGCGAGGTAGCAGGCGTCCCGCGGATCACAAGGCTGACAATCCCTAGCTCCAACCAGACGGTACTACTGAGGGGGCTACTCGGGGAAGGTATTTCATACCAAGTGCTCTTTGGTTAAAGAAGAAATTGTTATGGTCCATTTTTGGTTTCGAGGTGTGTGTCGCGAGTACGTTTGAGTACAATCTAAAACATGAACTTGAGTTCGGAGTCCCAGCGGAAGCCTTTTGTCCGGCGCCATATGTAAACAAACGCTCATCCAGCTATAAGACTTCACCATGGCAGCGGTCTCTTTAATATCGAAATGTACCGAAATAGCCCTGAAAACACATACCGAAATATTAAAAAGATACAGAAAGGGCGCATTTCTATGTATGTATTATGTCTCGATACCAAAATATGGTATAAAGAGTATACATATTATTTCAAAAACGTATGTTGGTGTATTTCGGTTATTAAAAAAAAAACCATAGAAAATACATCTAAACACATACCCAAATATACCGTATGAATAAAAATATACCAAAATATATTTTATGTATTTCGGTATTTTTGGTATAATTAGGTATACAACACTCCCATGCAGCACACGGGGTGGTAAAAATGGATGAGGACTGCGTGTTCATTTCTGAGACACTGAAATAGTTTTTTCATTGCCTAAAAGTAGTGCTTTTTCTGATGGGGGTATTTAATGGGAAATATTCCCCAGAAGTTGGCGTCGCCAACCCCCGGGCAATCGCGCACCATCAAATTAGTTTTGTATAACCTAAATAGCTAAAAAAAAAAAAGACCCCCAAAACTACCCTAAGCCTAACATAACCTAAACCAAGCCTTAAAAAACCAAAATCTAACCTAACCAAAACGAAACGTAACCTAACTCAGCAATTATTATATAAAAATAAGTGTTATATTTTTGGTTTCCGAAGTGAATGACTATTGCACAATATACTGAGCCGAAATAATAGAGAAAAAGTAAGCTGTAAGGCCTGTAAGATCTGTGCTGACAGCGGTAGCGACCGCGCAGTTCTCGTCCATTATAATAAACCACGGCGTTCATGATGAGACATTTTGATGACCACATGTGACAGTTAAAAAGTTTTACTTATTTTGATAGGATTTCCACGGTCTGCCCATAATAACAGACTGTTCACTTTAACAAGTTACCATACCCAAGTTCCCTGAGGAGGAAGTGACTCATCTTAGGAAGGACTGCACACATAAATAAGTACATGAGGTTGGGATGTGCATGGAGTCCATTCCACTTCAGTGACACTGAAATTGAATTGTCTTTCTACAATGAACATTATTGGGCTATCATTTACTAAAAATCTCAACTGGAAATTTTATATTTCAACTGCTTCCAGAAAGTGAGGTAAAGTTATTGTGATGTCTCCGTCCATTTCATTATCCCTCCCAGATGCGTACTTTGTACACAGCAGCTTTAATCCGCCCAAAATTTTTAAATATGTATGGTAGAAAAAATTGCACTTTCATTCAAAGTTTTCTCCGCACAGAAACCCATTTTTCCGTTCGGTCGGAAAGAGTGCTAATGTTTCATTCAAAACACCTTTCTTCCACAAAAAGAAGTATTGAAATTTCCACACCATTTTTCCGGAAACCCCCAAAAAACTTCTTCAAGCGGAATAAAATTGCCCTTTCCCACCCCCGCAATTCTGATTACCGTCAGGGGGAGGGCGCCTATTTGCATCACGTTCCCTCACCGGCGCCAACTTATCCAGACATTTTGGAATGGTCGGGAAACGGTGTAAGCTTTGAGGAAGTTTCGCTGCACCCATAAAGACGCAAGTATGGATTGCAAAAAAGTACATTCAAACCAAAGATTTTTCAAGACAATTTACTATTTGACTGCATTTCGGATGAGTGGATGGACTGCCTTTTTACGGGGGAGCCATTGCTCACGCTGTCGTAAGACATTGTGGAAGTCAAAAGTTTTTATTCACATTATTTGAAAACGGTTGGTCGTTCAACTCTAATTATTGATTTATTCGACTGGTTATTTTACGCATTATTTTCAAATTGTCCGAGCTTTTTGAATTACTAACTGCATGCCTCCCACTGTGGGCAGCCTCTCATTCAACTCTCCTCTGTCTTTTTCTTACTCAATTCTCAATCAGTCCAATTCGGGTAATTTACCATATTTCACCATTATCTTTCATAGTAACCTGAACTCTCTTCTGATTTTGCTAACTGATGCTTTCCCTCCCAGGTTATGCATCGTTTTCGTGTTTCTTCTATGTGTTTTATATTAGGTTAAAGAAGGGTACAATATTTTCACTTAAATTTATCCAGTCATTGTAAACTTGCTTGAAGTCAATCTTCTTGATTTTCCAACTTGATACCCGTTTTTCACAAACAAGTTATGATGGGTTATCGTTTGTTGGATTGGTGTTTGCACCATAAGCTTGACCCAAAAGGGGAAACTGTACATCTTAAACCTTACCAGGATTTTGTGCGGCTTGGGTAATTAGAGTAAATTTTAACTTATTTTAGTTTGGTAGAAGTTTTTGACTTATTTGCGGAAAGGTTTGCCCCTGCCACTCTCCGTTTACATAAAAAACTTATTATAAGAACGTGTTGGCCAAAGGTTCAAGGCCGCTGGTTTTTAAGATTAAAACCCTGTACACTGATATGTAGATGGAATATTTTTTTTGTTTAGTAATTTGCTTCATGATCGTGTCCTGTTTGACCATACAGGTACGTCTGCTTTGAAAAATTACACAACAATTTAACTTTGGGTTTTTAATTTACCTTTACACTGATATTTTAAATGAGAGTATCGTTAATTTCTTGTAAGACTTTAATTTTCGAGTGGTCCTGAAGTGACCTTAGGTACGTCCCAGATAAACACAAATTTTGTTTTTCAATTGGCTATTTTAATCAATAATTTGCACCACGCACTTGTTGGAGCAATCGGGGTTTAATCCCTACAGTAGACTTATCGTCCCTCAACATTTGAGCAGTTTGGACCAATTGCCCGACAAAATTTGGTTGGGCAGCGGGGTTTGGGGGGTTGCAACCCTTCCCTGGACAAACTACAAAAAGGCCAATCATGATAAGATGGTGAGGCCGGGGGGGCGGTTGCAATCGCGCCCCCGACCCGGTTTTGCCGGGGGGCCGGCCATGCAAACCCCTCCTATGCCGACGCAGGGGAGGGGTCTGCCTATGACGATGCGGGGCCAAAGCCCTCGGGAATCCCGCACTCTAAATCAAGTGGTAGGGCCCCCTAGCCCAACTTTTTCTTATGGGGGTGGCCGGGGCGGTGCAGAGGCGGCGCCTGCCCGTCGAATCACTCTTGGGATCAACCTGCGTAGGGTTCTTCGTGTGGGCTCGTGGAACGTTCTGAGCCTTCAGACGATCATCGACTACCTCCCCTATCGGGCGAGCTCAGTAGGCTGAGGGGGATATAGTGGACTCTCTGAGACGAGGAGGCCTGGCAGTGGCGAGACTAGCAGTGGGGGTTACACCTACTACTGGTCCGGCATGAGCAATGGTCACCGTGTACGGGGAGTAGCTATAGGCGTCTCCAGCAAACTGCAGCCGTCAGTTGTTGAGGTTACTCCGGTTGATGAGCGTATATATGCGGGTGAGGATGAAACACACTCTGGGTTTTCATGTCTCTTGTTGCAGTGTACGCTCCTACCGAGATGCGTAAACTGAAGAGAAGGAGATGTTCTACGCCAAACTCGACTCTGTATTAGACCAGTGTCCTCCTCGGGACACACTCATTGTCTTCGGCGACTTCAATGCTACTACTGGCACTGTGAGAGATGGCTACGAGTTGTGTGTTGGTCCCCATGGCTCCGGTACCAGAAACACCAAACAGTTCTCTGCTTCTGAACTTTGCAAGGTCCAGAAGGTGAGAATTGCAGGTTCTTGGTATCAGAGACCAGAGCTGCACCGCTGGACATGGTATAGTTAATGCCGGAGGGGTAGCTAAGGAGATCGACCACATCCTCGTTAGTACTCGTTGGAGGATCCTCCAGAACTGCAGGGTTTACCGGAGTGCTGAGTTCTTTGGAACAGATCACAGGACTTGTTTTTGCTACACTTAAGCTTCATGTCAAGTCCAGAAGAATCTCAAGAGGTAACCATACTGTGTTTCATCTTGAGAAACTGAAGGACTTGACATGTGCTCATGAGTATGCAGTGGCAGTCTCAAATCGGTTTGATGTGCTCGGTGCTCTCGGGGATCCTGTAGAACTGTGGGATACCTTCAAACGTGGAAACTCTACAGGCTGCCAAGGAGTGTATTGGGGAGCGTCCGAGGTCAAGGCGTGGTTTTGTCTCGACGGAGACGCTAGAGAAAATCGAGGAGAGTCGCGCTGCCAGGCTGGCTGGGAACCGGGACCAGCACAGGGCTCTGTCACGCCGGAATAAAACCCTCCTGAGGAGAGACAAGGAGAGGTATGTCAGGAGTCTCGCTGAGGATGTCGAGGGTCATTTGAAAAGCTAATGACCTCCGACCCGCCTACCGAGCCATGAAGAAGCTCCGTTCCAAGTCTCCTTCTCGGGCGAGTGCTATTCGAACAGCAGATGGGCGCCTCATGTCGGACATGGATGGGCAGGGTGGCTCGTTGGGCTGAGTACTTTGGGCAGTTGTTCACGGTGGACCCTCCAAACTGAGCAGCTTCACACCACTGGGTTACAGGCAGTGGATGCCGATCCTCCCATTGACGAAACTGCACCCTCTCTTGACGAAGTCAGAGAAGCTGTAGCAAAGTTGAAGGGTGGAAAGGCAGCTGGTGTTTGTAATATCAGTGGCGGAGCTCCTCAAAGCTGAGGGTGAGGCCCTGATCCGCGAGTTTTCATGCTGTCCTGACTGCCGTGTGGCAATCAGGTAACATTCCTCCTGACTGGAAAAGGGGCTGGTCGTCCCTATCTAGGGAAAGGGAAAGGGGACCGTCAGGACTGCAACAATTACCGCGGTATTACACTGCTCAGCGTACCAGGCAAGGTGCTCGCCCATCTATTGCTGACACGAATTCGCAGTCATCTGGTGAAGCATCAGAGACCTCAGCAGTCTGGGTTCACGCCTGGTAAGTCAACAACGGACCGTATCCTAGCGCTTCGTGTCCTGGTGGAACGCCGACGTGAGTTTCGACAGGGGATGCTTGCAGCCTATGTTGATCTCAAGAAGGCGTTTGACTCAGTGCATCGTGAGTCACTCTGGGATCTTCTGCGACTTCGCGGGATTCCTGCAAAGGCTATTGGTTTGATAACTGGTCTGTATTCTGGAACTGAGAGTGCTGTGAAGTGTGGGGCAGGTGTATCCAGCTTCTTTCCTTTGAATACAGGAGTGAGGCAAGGGTGCGTCCTTGCCCCATCACTTTTCAACGCTTGTGTGGACTGGGTATTGGACAAAGTTGTAGATCAAAGTGATTGTGGAGCATCCGTCGGCAACACCAAGATCACTGATCTTGTTTTTGCCGATGATGCAGTAATCTTTGCTGAGTCGCTGGAGGTCCTGGTGATGGCTCTCGAGGCGCTGCACGAGGAGGCAAAGCCTTTGGGACTTGAGGTCTCCTGGCTCAAGACCAAGGTCCAGGTGTTTGGAGACTTACTAGATGAAGCAGTACAGTCTGTTCATGCGTGTGGCGAGGACATTGAGATCTTGGAAAGTTTTACATACCTTGGTAGCGCAGTCCATAATGACGGCGGGTCACGTCAAGAAGCCTTACGGCGGATTGGCATAGCCCACGGTGTTATGGACTCGCTCAGCGGGAGTATTTGCATTGTCGGTACCTGTGCAGGAGGACAAAGATCAGGATCTTCAAGTCGCTTGTGATCCCTGTCTTACTCTATGGTTGTGAGACATGGACACTAAATAGTGACTTGAAGAGACGAATCAATGCCTTTGGTAATAAGTGTCTTCGCAGAATCATGGGGTATCGCTGGGATGATTACGTGTCAAATCAGCGATTGCACCGTGAGACTGAATCGAGGCCTATTACCTGCATAGTCCGTCAGCGCCAACTTCGGCTATATGGGCATGTGGCACGCTACCCTGAAACCGATCCTTCCCATCGGTTTGTATCTGTAAGAGACAATCCGGCGTGGAGGAGGCCAAGGGGGCGCCCACACGGCTCGTGGCTGGGGCAAGTTGATGTTTCTTGTCGAGAGCTGCTTGGTATGGAAAGGAGCCTGCATGGGAACTCGCGCGTGGTGACCCCAGGAGTGGCGTCGTAGGGTGGGCGAGGCGACGCGCCCCCGGCGTATGCCCCAATGATTGATTGATTGATAATGTTGCGTTACACTTTATAAAGTTTATTACTCACATTCGCAAATCTTCAGACATAAGACATAAGAAACAAATATTTATGTCTTAACAATTTTCTTTCTAGACTGCAGTGTCCGGTATCTTCAAATCACTTTGGGAATTGACGGAGCCCTCAAAAAGCTTCCCTAAATCAGGTCATGAAGCGATGGAAAAGGTGAATTACTTCTTTTTTTGCAAAATGAATACTGACATTACATTAAAAATTGAATATCATTTTAGTTAACAAACATAATTATCAGCCTTGCAATTCAAATCATCAATACTGGTCATTTCCGAAAAAAATAATTATCCTAAATGGTACGCAATTCTGTATCAAGATGTTAATTTAACAGATAGCAACTTTTCATATTGTTCTCTTCACACACTTCGTAAGACTTCCTCATTAACTATCCAACAACCAATTGCAGGTCTTTCATGCTATATTCTAGCATTCTACGTACTATGTAGAAGTGGTGAAAGAGATTGATTTAATCAATTTATAACGCCCGAAGGCGACAAACCTAGTGACAGGCATGGCCATGGAATATATAGTTACAAAGCATTCGTGTCTCGCAGGGCACGCTGAACACACACACACACACACACACACACACACACAAAGGGACAAAGTATATGTAGATCGTCAAGGGAGTCGGCAACGGACGGGCTGCAGAAAGGAAGCACCAAAGTAACACATACCTGTTACTTTGGGAAGCACCACCTGGTCACCGAACTCTGTCTGCCCCGAGGAGTACGACGACCAGGCGACGAGGCGGCGGCGGCGCTGGCAGGGGGTGAGGCGCGGGCAGAAGGTGTGTCGCGTGCACCACACGGGGGAGGCTCCCTGGAGGCGACGGCAGCAGGCAGGTCTCGAAACGAGCGGCACAGAGATCCATCTTCTCCGCGAAGGTGGCGACGGAAGCAATAATGACCTTCTGAGATTCAACTAAGGATTGCATGGAAGTCTCCAAAGTCGCGTGCTTGTCAACCAAACGATCCAGGTTAGCTTCGACTCCATCAAAAGCCGCTTCAAGTGAAGAAACCCGGGACTGGAGAGCGGCAACAGTATCGCGGAGTGCAGTCACCTGCGGAGAGACCGAAGTGGTAGAAGGCAGGGTGAGAGGTACCGCGGGGAGGTGGTGGTGGAGGTGCAAGTTGAGGAACTTTCGCGGCAGCGGGAGTGGCAACAGCCTGGCATCTTACACAGCCATGCCAGACGTTAACCCCGGCTTGGTGACAACGGGGACACTTCCAGAGAGAGGTGTCCGGCGGGGAGACCTGAGGAGGCGACGAGGCTGAGTCAGAAGCAGGGGCAGCTGATGGAGGGGCACGAGCGGGAGTCGGGAGGCCCGAGCACCACCCACACAGCTCCGCCGCGGACAATCCGGGATGTACCGACCCCAGCATCGAACACACCTGCCACCTTCATCCTGCGAACTCACAGGA
>JACEEZ010014845.1:0-7500 GCA_016584305.1 Chionoecetes opilio
CCTCCCCCTCCTCCTCCTCTTCCCTCCTCCTCCTCCCTCCTCTTTCTCCTCCTCCTCCTCCTTTTCCCTCCTCTTCCTTTCCTCCTCTCCTCCTCTCTTCCTCCTCTTTCCTCCTCCCCCTCCTCCCCTCCTTCTCCTCCTCCTCCTCCACCTCCTCCTCCTCCTCCTCCTCCCCCTCCTTTTCACATCCTCCCCCTCCTCCTCCCCCCTCCTCTTCCTCCTCCTCCTCCTCCCCCTCCTCCTCCTCCTCCTCCCTCCCCTCCTCCTCCTCCCCTCCCCCCCTCCTCCTTCCTTAAACCATTTTAATTGTTTATATTTTATTCTTTGTTATTTCTAATAAAAAAAGTGAGAAAAAAGAGAGAGAGAGAAAGCTGAATCACATACAAACTATTAACGTAGAAAAAACAGAAAATTATCCCAAAAAAATTGCATCAGAAAATATTATCGGAGAAAATTGCCCCAAAAAAACTGAATCAGAAATTTTTGGGAGAAAATTCCCCCGAAAAAATTAAGTCAAAATAATATCGGAGAAAATTACCCAAAAAAATTAAGTCGAAAAATATCGGAGAAAATTCCCGAAAAAAACTTAGTCAAAATAATATCGAAAAAATTTACCCGAAAAAAACTGAGTCAGAAATATTTTTTCGGAAAAAATTACCCGAAAAACTTGTCAAAAATAATATCGGAAAATTCCCGAAAAAAACTTAGTCAAAAAAAATGGGAGAAAATTACCCGAAAAAACTGAAGTCAGAAAATATTATCGGAGAAAATTACCCGAAAAACTGAAGTCAGAAAATATTATCGGAGAAAATTACCCGAAAAAACTTAAGTCAGAAAATAATATCGGAGAAAATTACCCGAAAAAACTTAAGTCAGAAAATATTATCGGAGAAAATTACCCGAAAAAACTTAAGTCACAAAAAAATCATAGCAAAAAAATAGCAAAAAAAACAGTCAGAAAAAAAAGACAAAATAATATAAAAGAGAGAGAAAGAAAGATAGAGCAAGAAAAAATATTAAAGATACACTATTTGTTCTCAATGTGTGATCCGTGACAGGTGTGATAGCGTGTCGTGACGTGTTTGGCCAGCTGTTAGTAAGCAAGAAAATAATACACAGGTAGCATTGCATCATCATTTATCCCTTCAGTTGAATATGTACACAAACCCCATTTTATTAGAGAGAGAGAGAGGAGAGAGAGAGAGAGAGAGAGAGAGAAGAGAGAGAAGAGAGGAGAGAGAGAGAGAGAGAGAGAGAGAGAGAGAGAGAGAGATTATATTCGTTGTCAAAAATTTGTAAGAAAACTAGAGAGAGGACAGTGATATTACATGCAGATATGAAGTAGCGAGAGAGAGAGAGAGAGAGAGAGAGAGAGAGAGAGAGAGAGAGAGAGAGAGAGAGAGAGAGAGAGAGAGAGAGAGAGAGAGAGAGAGAGAGAGAGAGATTGGAGTGGCAGAGAAGTGAAGTATACACTCTTTGTGCATGAGACAAAAGATATCAGTGAGCCGAAGGAATATGTGTGTGTGTGTGTGTGTGTGTGTGTGTGTGTGTGGGTGTGGGTGTGTGTGTGTGTGTGTGTGTGTGGGTGTGTGTGTGTGTGTGTGTGTGTGTGTGTGTGTGGGTGTGTGTGTGTGTGTGTGTGTGTGTGTGTGTGTGTGTGTGTGTTGTGTGTGTGTAGATGATTGTGTAGGCTCCAATATGTAAGTGTGTGAAATGTTTGTGTGCATGTGACGTGTGTGTGTGTGTGTGTGTGTGTGTGTGTGTGAGATGATTGTGTAGGCTCCAATATGTAAGTGTGTGAAATGTTTGTGTGCATGTGACGTGTGTGTGTGTGTGTGTGTGTGTGTATTCATCAAGTTGTTGTATTTTCCAGGGCCTGAGCTACACTCGTATGGCCCCGTCTCCATAGCTACATTTTATCATTCATCCTTAGTGGTTATTGTTGGGGGAAGCCACCACCCCGGGAGGCGGGTCACAAACCCCCGCTAACACCCGGTACCCATTCACTGCTGGGTGGACACGGGTTCAGGTTTTAAGGAAACCGCCCATCTGTCTTCGCACCGCTTGGGGATCGAACCCGGGACTTCTCGGTTGTGAACTGAGTGTGATAACCACTACACTACGATGTGTGTGTGTGTGTGTGTGTGTGTGTGTGTGTGTGTGTTGTGTGTGTGTTGTGTGTGTGTGTGTGTGTGTGTGTGTGTGTGTGTGTGTGTGTGTGTGTGTGTGTGACGAGAGAGAGAACAACTTAGAGAGATGATAGAACAAACAAATGTGTAGATATATTCATTTAGAGTCGTTAATAATACATACATAAACTCATCTACACATTATAGATAACCGAATTATGTGTACACCACGAAGGTAATTACGTACATATGACTGTGTGTGTACGTTTATTTGTGTTGTGTGTGTGTGTGTGTGTGTGTGTGTGTGTGTGTGTGTGTGTGTGTGTGTGTGTGTGTGTGTGTGTGTGTGTGTGTGTGTGTGAAATTATCGCATTTATTATCTGGCTATCTTGTTTGTAATTTTTTATGTTCAATTATTTTTAGTAACTACTTATTATATTTATTCCTAAGTATTGTTTATTTTGTTATTATTATTGTTATTTATCATTGTTATTTATCATTGTTATTTATCATGGTTATTTATCATTGTTACTTATCATTGTTATTTATCATTGTTATTTATCATTATTATTTATCATTGTTATTTATCATTGTTATTTATCATTATTATTTATCATTGTTATTTATCATAGTTATTTATCATTGTTATTTATCATAGTTATTTATCATTATTATTTATCATTGTTATTTATCATAGTTATTTATCATTGTTATTTATCATAGTTATTTATCATTGTTATTTATCATTGTTATTTATCATAGTTATTTATCATTGTTATTTATCATTGTTATTTATCATGGTTATTTATCATTGTTATGTATCATTGTTATTTATCTTGTTATTTATCATTGTTATTTATCATTGTTATTTATCATTGTTATTTATCATTGTTATTTATCATTGTTATTTATCATTGTTATTTATCATTATTATTTATCATTGTTATTTATCATAGTTATTTATCATTGTTATTTATCATTATTATTTATCATTGTTATTTATCATTGTTATTTATCATTGTTATTTATCATTGTTATTTATCATTGTTATTTATCATTGTTATTTATCATTGTTATTTATCATTGTTATTTATCATTGTTATTTATCATTGTTATTTATCATTGTTATTTATCATTGTTATTTACATTGTTTATTTTCAAAATGTTATTTTTATATTGTTATTTATCATTGTTTTATCATTTTATTTATCATGTTATTTATCATTGTATTTATCATGGGTTTTTTATCATTGTTATTTATCATTTTTTTTCATTTTTATTTTTTCATTGTTTTTTATCATTGTTATTATCATTTTATTTACTTGTTATTTATCATTGTTATTTATCATTGTTATTTATCATTGTTATTTATCATTGTTATTTATCATTATTATTTATCATTGTTATTTATGTTATTGTCATTCTGTCTTTTCTGTTTCTTTGTAATATCTCTCTTTCATCTATATGCCTCTTTGATCTCTCTCTCTCTCTCTCTCCTCCTCTCTCTCTCTCTCTCTTCCCCTCTCTTCTCTCTTCTCTTCTCTCTCTCTTTCTCTCTCTCTCTCCTCCTCTCTCTCTCTTCTCTCTCTCTCTCTCTCTCTCTCTCTCTCTCATTTATTCAGTATTTCGTCTTTTTATCATTCTTCACTATCTTCTAATTTTTTTTTTTCCCTCTTTACTTCTTTTCCTTATCTTTTCCCTCTTTTTCTCTGTCTTTATATCTTATTTGCCTTCATTTTCTTACCTGACTTGCCCATTTCTTTCTATTTTTTCTTTCCCTTCTCTCTTTTTAATTTTTTTTCTTTCTTTTTTTTTACTCGAGAAAAAAAATATTGATTGATTAGAATAATGAAAGGAAAATAATATAAATTGAAACTATAAGGGAGGAAGGAGGAGGGGAGGAGGGGGGGAGGGGGAAGGGGAGGAGGGGGAAAGAGGAGGAAAGGGGAGAGGAAGAAAGAGAAGAGGAGAGGGGGAGGGGGAAAGGGGAGGGAAGGGAGGAGGAAGAGGGGAGGAGGAAAAGGGGGAAAGGGGGAAGGGGGGAAAGGAGGAGGAGGAGGGAAAAGGAGGAGGGGGAGGGGGAAAGAAATTTTAGAGAGGAGAGGAAAAGAGAGGAGGGGGCGAGGGGGGGGTTAGGGGAGGGGGGAGGAGGGGGGAGGAGGCGGAGGGGGGAGGAGGAAAGGAGGGAGGGGAAAAAGGAAAAAAAAAAAACAAAGGGATAGAGGGAGGAGAGGGAGAAAATTTGGTTGGTAAAGAAAAGAAAAAAGAAAAAAATCGAACCCCCGTAAGTGACAAAATATGGAGAAAAAATATCCAAAATTGAATTAAATAATAGATAAACAAAAAACAAAACAGGAAAGTTAATATTGTATACAAATTAAAATATAGAAATAGAATATATAAACTATGGGTATAAGTATGTGGGTATAAGGGTAAGGGTATAAACTTGGGTATGAAATTGAGTAGATAAAGTGAAATAATCTTGAATCAAAATATAGAAAATAGATGAAAAAAACCGAGTTCATTATAGTTGAAATCACAATACTGCAAAAATACTGAAATATTGCACAAAATATTACAAAACTCAATAATCTACAATAACTACAATAACCTACAATAAACTACAACTTACAATAAGCTTAAAATATTACAAAATTAAGTAGAAATTTAACCTCTTTCCATAAAAAACTAAAAATAAAACTGACGCCTTTACAATGAGCTCTATGTCAAAATTAATTAATCAAATACCTTTCACTAAATATAGCAGACACAATGAGAGGCAGAGGTATAGAGGCGCCGCTGTGTAGGTGACTGTGTAGGTGACTGTGTAGGGGACTGTGTAGGTGACTGTGTAAGTGACTGTGTAGGTGACTGTGTAGGTGGGTTAATTAAAGTCATGCCTGGGAGTGAAGAATGAAGCAAAAATAGACCACGAGGTTTATGAAGGAGAAGCCGAGGAATGAATACAGTGTAGAATGTATATGAGTTTTATTCATCTTTTTATGTATATTTTTGTGTCCCTCGGTTTCTATCCTTCTCTCTGTACCTTCATCTTAAGTTTCCTTACAAACCGTTCTATTGCAGCTACTGTAGACGGACATTGTTCTTCTCCTAAATCTATCAATAGTGGTGTTCCCCTGGGTTCTGTCCTATCACCCACTCTCTTTCTCATTATCATTAATCATTAATGATCATTAATGATCTTCTAAGTCTAGCTCAAAGCCCTATCCACTCCTACGCTGATGATTCTACCCTGCATTTTTCAACGTCGTTTATTAGACGTCCAACTCAACAGGAACTAAGTGATTCATGGAGAGAAGCCACCGAGCGCCTAACTTCTGATCTTTCTAAATCAACGGTTTCTAAATCGTAGGTAATTTACCAAGAGGGTCGTGAGCCAGGAGAGAACAAGGAGGAACTGTCAAGTATTTAACATGAAGCGCGGCCTTCGCTTTAACATGAAGCTCGCTGTGAGGGTGAGCGAAGAAAGTCGCCACAGAGAAGCGAGTGTGGCTGTAAAACTCTGCGGTGACGCTTTGCCGCGTTTCACTAACTCTGCAGACATTGAATACAACTTTATTTTGTATAAAGATCGCACACTTGAATAACAGTAAATAATAGACAATTTATGAAGTCAAGAATCAAATATCTTTATAAATCAACGAAAACGGGATGAGAGTCAATGATGATATATACAAAATATTGCACAAAAATCAGCAGAGTTAGTGAAACGCGGCACGGCGTCACCGCAGAGTTTTCCAGCCACACGCTTCTCTGTAGTGACTTTCTTCGCTCACCCTCGCGCGCCACCTTCATGTTTAAGCGAAGGCCGCGCTTCATGTTAAATACTTGACAGTTCCTCCTTGTTCTCTCTTGACTCACGCCCCCTAGGTAATTATAATTAATCACGCCTCCCAGGTTAACTACCACGTGTAGGCCTCGCGGCCTCTTGTAGCTTCCTTATTTTCTTATGTTCTTATGTTAAGAACCGCTGATCTATCATTTATGGTTGGGGCAAAGCAAACCTTGCTTTGTTCAATGCCTCAAAAACCCAATTTCTTCACCTATCTACTCGACAAAACCTACCAGATAACTATCCCCTCTTCTTCAATGACACTCAACTGTCTCCTTCTTCTACAATGAACATTCTAGGACTATCCTTTACTAAGAATCTGAACTGGAAATCTCACATCTCATCTCCTGCTAAAACAGCTTCTAAGAAATTAGGTGTCCTGTGGCGTCTGCGTCCTTTTTTTCCTCCCTCCCAATTGCTTGCTCTGTACAGGGGCCTTATCCGCCCATGTATGGAGTATGTCTCACATGTTTGGGGAGGATCCACTCATACAGCTCTCCTAAACAGGGTTGAGTCAAAAGCTTTTCGTCTCATCAACTCCTCTCATCTGACTGACTGTCTTCAATCTTTAAATCACCGCCGCAATGTTGCTTCTCTTGCTCTCTTCTACCGTTATTTTCATGCTCAATGCTCTTCTGAACTTGCTAACTGCATGCCTCCCCCCCTCCCGCGGCCTCGCTGCACAAGACTTTCTACTCATTCTCATCCCTATTCTGTCCATCTTCCTAATGCAAGAGTTAATCAGTATATTTACTCTTTCATCCCTTTCACTGGTAAACTCTGGAACTTTCTGTTTCTATTTTTCCTCCTTTCTACGACTTAAATTTTTCCAAAGAGGAGTGACAAGACACCTCCCGAACTAAATTGGCCCACCACCCTTTCTATATTCTCTTACTGTCTTCTTTATAGGCACTGCCAACTAGCGGGCTTTGTGTTACCTATTGTTTTTATTTGGCGAGTCTTTTGCGATGAAAAAAAAAAACTCAGCAAATTTCTCCATCTGTCAAAATATCTGTCAAAATGTACAAATTTTCGAACTGAATCATCTGTCCAATGGTCTGTAATTGTACCTTCTGTCACTTTTTTCGGGCTATCAAATACCGTCTATTAATTTTCAATCCATATCTGTCATTTCCCTTGTTGAAGAAATATTGTTTTATCTTTGCGGTAAAATGATCTTCATATAAACTTTGGTTGTTAATTTTGAGTTCAATGGTCAGGGAATGTTTTTTTCTACAATCTTTGAAAAATCCTTCTTACAATTTGTTTTACCATGTGTTACTTCAGAAATCATCTTAATCGTTTAGAAGCCACCAATATTTTTCTTATAAGCTTTTTTAATAATATTTATAATTCATTCAGTGTTTAACTCCTTGAGACCCAGAGCGTAATTTTCCATTGTCATTTGGGTGCCATTAGACGATTTTTAGTGAATATAAGCAATGTTTTATAGATATGACCTGTTTAGTATCCTTGTCGACTAACTAATGTGGTATATATAGTTACTTCTCGTAATTT
>JACEEZ010014845.1:10000-12500 GCA_016584305.1 Chionoecetes opilio
ATGGAAAAATAGATAGATGGATACATAGATAGACAGACATATGGATGGATGGATAGATAGATAGATAGATAGACAGACATATGGATGGATGGATAGATAGATAGATAGATAGACAGACATATGGATGGATGGATAGATAGATAGATAGATAGACAGACATATGGATGGATGGATAGATAGATAGATTGTTAGATGAATAGGTAAATAGATAGGTAAATAGATGGATAGGTGGATGGAAAAATAGATAGATGGATAGATAGATAGACAGACATATGGATGGATGGATAGATAGATAGATAGATAGACAGACATATGGATGGATGGATAGATAGATAGATAGATAGACAGACATATGGATGGATGGATAGATAGATAGGGGGCAGATTAATAGATAGATACATGGATAGGTAAATAGATAAATACATGGATAGGTAAATAGGTGGATGGGGAAAAAGTTGATAGATACATGGATGGATAAAGAGATAGATATATAGATAGATCAATGAATAGGTAGATAGATAGATAGATAGATACACATATAAATCAAAACACAGACAGAACAACACACACACACACACACACACAACTTCCCCAACCCCCAAAATAACTTACCTTGAAGAGGGGGGAGCAGGAGTAGGGGGGGGGGGCGTTGGTGAGCTGTTTAGTCCTGTATAATTGTCACCCCACTAAGAGGGGGAGTATTGGGGGTGAGAGCAAAGTGTGTGAGGAGGAAGTAGAGAGAGGGGGGCAACGGTCCGTCCCTGCTGAGAGCCCGGGAATAAGTGCGAAGGGAACTGCGAGGACGTCCTTTATATACCCTCAGCCCAGACCCTCCCACTGAAAACCCTCCTTATTTTGAGTGCCTTTGCGATGCATTTCCTGTTAATACCGACACTTCTAACTCCTTGTACCCTTAAAATAGAGTATTTCCTAATATATCCATGTAGTGGCTTTGTTCATAAAGTGTTATAATGGCGTAAAATCAGTGTAGTTCCTAGAAATTCATTGGAAGTCATTCATCGCCCACTCAAAGAATTGTTGTGACGTCACGCGCGCTCGGCCAATCACAGGGCAGCAGGAGCCTCGACAGTCACGCCTACGACACACTCTCTGGTTACACGCGGAAAAATAAAAATAAGGGTAACAATAAATATAAGGTTTGTTATTTAGTGATCTGCAACACTAGCAATTATTTTATTTTGTTGAAGATAATGACTTTGAATGTTCTTGTCATTTTGAGGTAAAGTGATTTTTTTTTTTTTTTTTTAATCGTGAAGAAAAAATAATGCGAGTGTATAAAATGGTGTTATCGTGATGAAATGCATCTTTTTTTCTCCTTGTTTCGATTAGTGGTGTTTCTGTCGCCTCCGTGGTGTAGTGGCTAGCGTGCCTGGCTACGAATTTTCGGGCCCTGGTTCGAATCCGGGCCAGGGCAAATCGGCAGCCAGCCCCCCAGCTGTTCATCTTTCCTTTCGGGGTTGATAAATGGGTACCTGGGGAAACCTGGGGAAGGTAACTGTGGTAACCCGGGTGTCACACTAGCCCTGTGTCCCGGGGTAACGGGTCCTCACCCACCACAGGCTCAAAGGCTAATGCTATGGAGATGAGCACCGAGGCCACGCGCAGCATACTGTATGGCCCCATCTTTACCTTTCTAGTAATGGTTAGTAATAATAGAGATATATTATTCCTCAATATTTGATAGCAATAAATTCATGCATATTTTTATTTACGTTAGCATTCTACATAATTATAATAATAAAAAAAACCGTTTATTTGTCATTATATACAAAAAATCTCCTTCTATCAATTTGGTAACTAATATTTCCTTCAATAATTCTTTCGCAAAAAAATTCCACAATGATTACAGAAAGAGTAATAATAATAATAATAATAATAATAGTAATAATAATAGTAATAATAATAATAGTAATAATAATAGTAATAATAATAATAATAGTAATAATAATAGTAATAATAATAGTATATATAGTATAATTAGTAATAATAATAATATATATAATAAAGTAATAATAATAGTATAATAATAATAATAATAATAGTAATAATAATAGTAATAATAATAATAGTAATAATAATAGTATAAATAATAGTATAATAATATAATAGTTTAAATAAGTAAATAAGTAATAATAATTAGTAATAATAATAGTTAATAATAATAATAGTAATAATAATAATAGTTAATAATAATATAATAATAATAGTAATTAATAATAATAGTAATAATAATAGTAATAATAATAATAATAATAATAATTAATAATAATAAGTAATAATAATATAATAATAATATAATAAGTTAATAATATAGTAATAATAATAATAATAAATAGTAATAATAATGAGTAATAATAATAGTAATAATAATATAATAATAATAATAGTAATAATAATATAATAATAATATATAATAATAATAATAGTAATAATAATAATAATATAATAATAGTAATAATAATATATAATAATAATAGTA